>JADGKA010000237.1:0-28754 GCA_027604605.1 Borealophlyctis nickersoniae
GTTCAATCCCCAATCTGCCCACCTTTACCAACCCATCCAATCCTCCTGCATTACCACGATGTAAATAGGAATATCAACGCCCTCCGTCACTCTGTTCTTTTACCGTAGCCGCTTCCAGTATTGCCCTGTGGGCTGTAAAATCCGAGACGTGATATGGCAGAGTGATAAGCTCCAACTTCTGGCAACCATCCAGAAATGCAATGCGCTCTCTTTGATTCTTTGCCGACAACCATTCACAGTACTCGCCAGACAGACGCAAGTGAACGGGCCCATCCAGCGCAGCCTTACAATCCGAAGACCCAAGTGCACGACAGACCCTTGAAGTCTCCACAAAAGGGGCACACTTCAAAAACCTGCCATGCAATACGAAAGGTGCGCGACAGACCTTGAAATCTCCCAAAAGGATCACGTTTCAAGGACCCGGTATCTCCCAAAAAGATCACACACCGGAAAGTCATGCAGATGCTGGACACAGACTTCGAAATCTCCCAAGAGGATCACGCACCAACTTGCAAAGTGCAAGCGCGCCAGCATGGTCTTTTTCGAAGGGGGGAGCGACCCCTTTTAAATATTTGGGCGACTGAGGCTTTTTCGCCGAGGTGGTAAAGTCGCTGAGTGGATCAGGCCATTGCTCAGGAAGCTGATTGGTCGCAAAAATGTCGTGAGTCAAGGTTCAGAACAAAAGCAGGACGGGCGTGCGGGGTGCTTTTAGGCTTTTGATGCTTGGAGAAGGGCGTCCAGACGCGTCTCCTGATTATGGCACCATTAGCGGAACGGTATCCAAGCCCAATCGAACGAGTTCGTTACTCGAGGATCCTCATTCCTCCGTCTAACGACGAGACATCAAGCTCCCGTAAGTCGGTACAGAACGCGGGAAGCCTCTACACTATCCTATCGGTTGCATCTGGGACGTCAGCCACAATTGGTTCAAGGCATCTTCTGCGCTTTTTGGAAATGTCCTGCTTCAACAGAACTGGGGCACCCGGTGGCCGATCATACGTGAAACGTCGCAAGATCCCGTTTGCTAGGTGTCCGAGACCTGTGTGTGTAATGTCCGCACAACCGTAGATGCAGAGGTGTTTCAAATGAATGCAGGTATCACCGACTAATTGACCAATTCGTGCAAAGAATCGTGGGAAAGGGTCAGATGGACCAAATGTTACCCACACCAAATGGATGCACCAAGGAAGATGACGCAGGTTCCCGGAACGTTGGGGACTCTAATGGGCAAATGCCCACCAGCTTGGGCAAGAGTGGGTCCACAGATTGACCGCAATAATATCCAACAAATCAAACCGCCGATGTTCTCCGTGCCGTTTCGGAGAAACTGCATCGTTAATGCAGTTTTTGATACACACAGGTTTGATACACACAAAACCAAAAAACTAACCCGTCTTGAGGATGGTAGACCGGGTGTTAGCCAGATATCCCCTCCGAAGAGGCGAATCTGTTGCCCAAGGAGCACCACCAGGAAGCCCCGGGTATTTAGACTCCCCGCCTGAAGGGCAAAAGTGCGGGGGGTAAAACGAACATGACTAAATGCAAAATCAACAACAGAGCTCCAGAAATATTTGGATGCTCTTGCCAGCAGCAAGGTGCAGGACTCTCCCGTTCCTAAACGTTCCCAAGCACGGATGGGATGTTTGGTTTTCCAAATTCATGGAGGAATGCACTGAGAGTGAACCCTTCACTGGTACGATCCCAGCGGGAGCCGGTTACCGCACCACACACTTGTGATACTCGATGCTCTTACCGACAGGAGGAAGACGAGACGCCTTCCGCCTGAAACAAGTTTCGGGTGAAAGCGTGGGTTGACAAACTCTAGCAACTCAGGGAGCCATGGTCCCACCTTGGTCCCGTTGCGTAACAGCACCAAAAAATAAACAAAAGACAAGGAAAGGACGACGAAGGGAATATACACACAGGCGATGCAACTCCGTGGAGCGGGCGAGAAAAAGGAGGGATGTGCGGAGGGAGAGGGTTTGGCTTTTTGGAATCGCGATGCGTTGGGAGTCTGCTAGGCATATTCTGCAATGCAGCTGTTAACATGAAAGCATGTGGAAGGATTCTGGGCGTGAATAGAAGTAACTCACGTGGATAAAGCTCTCGCCACATCCCCAACGACTTCCTTCCAATATTGATTGAGTGATTGCCTCCGTTTGTTTGATTGATGATTCCTGTGGCTTGGATAGAGGGTGTCATTATAAAGAACCACATTTGAATAGCTACGAGCTCAGGAAGGACACCGGGCAGGAGCCGGGGCAGCCTGCTATGCTGACAGGACTCGGGACGGATGTTCTTTTCACTTATGGAACGCCGAGAACCACAATAGAGCGGCCGCGGGGAGGATCAGAGATCGGCCAGGCGGGAGCAATAGAGGGTTTTGATCTCGTGCCAGGTGGCAGGACCAGGGACGCGCATCACTCAGTGGCCGGGAGACACTGGTAAACCCCAGTAGAGCAGCCCCCGGGAAGATCAGAGACCCTCAGGGGGGGAGCAGTAGAGGGTTTTGATATGCCTCAGGACCAGGGAGACACGAATGCGGGGCAGTGGCCGGGACACACTGGTTAACGCCCCACAAGCACCCTCCGAGACATCGTCATTGCTACTCTGGGTGTGAAAACTTCGTGGACACCCACCTTCATACGCGCGGACTTTTCAGTGGGAATAAAGACTTGAATCGATCTTGCGTTGGGGTTAGAGTTGCTCGGATGAGGTTGCTTATTTGAAGAAGAAAAGATGAGAATTCAAAAGATGGAGGGGGAAGAAGGCAGATGGTGGAGCTTGGGAAGTGAGGAACACGTGAAGGTGGGTATCCAACAGCGCGCAACTTTCATTTTGCCGAGTTCCCCACAACTTCCACAGCTGCTCGGAATCGCTATCTCTTCTCATCCGCAGCGAAGATGGCCAACACTCTCACAATTGCGCTTGTCGATACAAAGTCGTGCTTTGTGAACCTCCCCGCTCAGTGGTCTGCCGCTCTGTGGGATATCCCCCAAGTTTGTTTGATCTCTTTGCCGAAGCGTGCATTCGTGGCGCTCGACCCTAATCGGTTGTCCTTCCGTCAAATTAGGCTCTTAGAGCGGGGGAGGTTGTGCTAGCACTTTCTTGGAGGGATAGACTCGCAGTTGCCGGTTCCTCCAAAAAGCACGCATATGTAGGGTGGGCGGGGGGTACAGCAGGTCACCACCAAGGGTCACTCCCCACCGACCAAGGCAACGTGTCTCAGGACCGACTGGAGATTGACACCCAGTACGGGAGGGTCTTGGGCTTGGTGGACGGGCAAAAGGTCCGTCGATGGAAATGTATACGTGCGTTGCCCCATCTTTCGTCTGATGTGAATTGATGCCCAGGTTTCGGTAGAGTTTTGCAAAGACGCACCAGCGGGGAACTCAGTTCATGTTGAACCGTTGACTGCCGACGATTGGGAGATCTTGGTGGGAAACGGTTTGCCGACGGTGTTTGGGCAGTTTGCCTATGTTTCGACTGACCAGCGGGCTATGTTAGGAATTGCACGCCGGATACCTGGAAGAACAGCTGTTGAATCAAGTCAGAGTGGTGTATAAAGATCAAATTTTTACCGTTTGGGTGCATCAACAGACTATCATCCGTCTACTAGTCGGTAAGTTCTCAGTCTCAGGTTCCTGCTTGCGGTGTTCACTCATGAGATGTGTTGGATTTGGTATTTTAGTCGAGACGAATCCAGCCGGTAAATGCGTGAAGTTGGGTGTGGACGCTGAGGTTATTGTAGCGCCGAAGCAACGACGATCGCTTCAGCCTCCATCGCAAAATACACCAACAAACCTCTCATCCAACGACGCTTCCCCCACATTGACATCACCGAGGGTCACTGCCCGGCTCATTGCACTGGAAAGTGCCGGCATAGCTCTCCCATCCATATCGAGTGAAGATTTTGAGCTTACCGTGTACATGAACCGACGCTCCATGGTCCTTCAACTAAATACTCCGGCAGGAGCTTCAGAACGTCCCGTTCTTTTTCTCCACAGAATCGACTTCAACTCAGTGACAACAGAAGAGAGGGGGGATAGTGTTAGTGTGAAAGATGTCGGAGATGACAGTCAAGAAGGGGTTCGGACACTGCCGGGGATTTATGCCTACGTTTGTTTCTCGCCGCTGGTTCCGGAAGGGCACATCGTAGCAAATAGACTATTTAGAAACCTGATCGATGCGTTGCCGTTTAGTCGTTTAAGGTTAGACCAGGCTTTGCCTAATTGCGCTGTGATGTCGTACAGCTCAAATTGCTCATTCGGGATGCCCCTAAAGCCTTCGCGCAGCTCCGCCTCCCTTGAAAAGTCCCAAAATTCTTGTCCATCAATGTAAAGATTCAACGAACACCGTCACCGTTAAACTGAGGTACAACCCGGCTATGCTGTTTTGGAACTGTAGTGCTTTCTCGTTGATGCTTTCGTTCGGATGTAGGTCCGCCGATTCAGAGCAACCAAAATTACACGACTCTTTCAAAGGTTAGTCCATCAGAATTATTGCGGGAGACGCGCTTCCAAACAATAGGAACGCACAGGCTGACTTGCCTGTTTGGAACAGCCTTTTTGAAAGACCAACTAATCAGAGGACGGCATTTTATTTTGACGGACGGCATGACTATGGTGATGCCCACAAGTTCCCGTCACGACTCCAAGCCTCCCCCCGATATCACACTCCTTATTCGGTTACCGAGCGCACAAGGAAAGGCCTCTGGTGCAGGCAAATCCGCGCTTCCCACCTATTGTGTGCTCACGCCAGACATTATCGATACCTTGGTATTCGAACAAGGCACCGATGTGCCGAGACCTGTCGTTCAAGCCTCCACAGACAAGAGCACTGGGCCGCTTGGGGGCATGAATAAGACCATTCAAGACGCGACCCAATATGTGAAGTCGCGCTTGGGGAGAGCAGGGCTGAGGTGTAGTTTGAGGACTCCAGGTAAAGAGAGAGTTGAGTGCCTGGTCAACGGGCAACACGTCGCCTCGTTATTCAATTCGTGTTACAGGTCTTGGAGGTTTGTTGATATACGGCGCTCATGGATGCGGGAAGACCAGTTTAGCCGAGACTATCGCGAATGAGCTTGGAAAGGATTTGAGTGTCCTGTCGCGTAAGTCTGATGCGTGCCTTTAATCATCAATGCCATTCATTTTGATTCGACGGGACTCCAGATTCCGTTTTTGTTAATTGCACAAAGCTCGTGAACGAGAGAGTGGCGAACGTCAAAAGCGCATGGGGGCAGGCTTTTGCGAGTGCTGCTTGGCATGCGCCTTCCATTGTGATTTTTGATGATATTGACCGACTTATGCCTGCGGCGCAAGAGGTAAATCGGTATTCCGGTTGAAGGTCTTGGCTGCAGTTGCAAATGGAACCATCTTGCATATACTTCAGAACTCCGATTCGACACGCTCACGGCAACTCGTCGAAATTTTTCTGGAGTTGTCCCGCCGAGCGTGTGAGCGACATCGTATTACCTTCATCGCCACTTGCCAGCAAGAAACGTCCATCCACGCATTGCTCACCACTAGTCATATTTTTGGAACTACCATTCATATTATGGCGCCAACTAGACCTCAACGCGAGCAGGTAAGTCCAAAGGCAGGTTGAATTCAGTTCCCGACTACATGCGCCTGAAAATGGACACCTTCGCAACAACTAGATACTGGAAACCATTTTGTCAACGAACTCAGAGCTATGCCGAACGAGTCTCCCTTCTCTGGACCTGACCAGTATTGCCCGCGAAACAGAAGGCTACCTGGCCGCGGATTTGAAAACTCTCGTACAGCGCGCTGTGCAAGAATCTGCTATGAGGATCATGCGCGAGACGATGGGAAAGAGTGGGAGCTTCGAGGAAAAGGCCAAGGGTGATGATAATCCCTTGGTTGCAGGAATCACGCAGGAGGATTTTGTTGTTGCTAGAGACGGGTATGTACCGTCCTCTTTAAGGGCTGTGAAGTTGCAGAGCTCGGAGGTGTCTTGGGATGATATTGGAGGTCAGTCATCTTACCGCGTCCCGTGCAATTTTGTTTCCAACTGATCGGACTTTCTTTTGATGCAGGACTCGGTGAGACGAAGCGTGTGCTGTTGGAAACCCTTGAATGGCCCACAAAATATGCGGCGATTTTTGCAAACTGTCCCCTTCGACTGCGCTCAGGGTAAGGTTCGATCTCCACGATACGACCTGAACTTGAAGCTCACTTATGTCGCGAAACTGTCAGATTGCTTCTTTATGGTTTCCCGGGATGTGGAAAAACCCTGCTCGCCTCTGCCGTAGCCAAGGAATGTGGGCTGAATTTCATCAGCGTGAAGGGGCCTGAGTTACTGAATAAGTATATCGGAGCCAGTGAACAATCCGTAACGTGTCTTAACCCACAGTGGGCGCTAGTTGCACCATCTCTCAATGCTAATAAACGCATGTCCTTCTCCACCAGGTGCGCGATTTATTTGACCGCGCACAAGCTGCACGGCCGTGTGTTCTGTTCTTTGATGAATTTGATTCCATTGCGCCGCGAAGGTGAGAGCTCCCTCTTCCATTTGGTTGTTTTAATGTGTCCGTTTCAGATGCTCATATACCCTCTCCAACATGTAAGAGGGCACGACAACACGGGAGTAACTGATCGAGTGGTTAACCAGCTCCTGACACAGATGGATGGAGCAGAGACTGTGGCGGGTGTGTATGTTTTGGCGGCGACGAGGTAAGAGAACTTGGTCGATGCACGGAGGAGTAAACACTATGTTTGATGGGCTCACTCTTTTGTGCGCCATACGCAGTCGTCCGGACTTGATCGACCCTGCACTTCTACGACCCGGGCGGCTTGACAAATCCCTCCTCTGCGGGTTGCCAGATGAGGAAGAACGCTACGAGGTAATACAGGCTTGCGACCACCTAAAATTTTCTCTCCATTCCCTCTTTAATATGTGGCGTTAGATTCTCTCGTCAGTTGCGCGGAAACTCCATCTTGCCTCCGACACCGATCTTCGCGCCTATGCCGCAAAAGCGGAAGACTTTACGGGCGCAGATTTGCAGGCACTGCTGTACAACGCCCACCTGGAAGCGATTCATGAGCTTGTAGACGCGGCAGGGATAGAACGAGATGAAAAGAAGACTGCAAACTCTGAAAGTTCAGATGCAGCCCAAGTAGAGTTTGTAGGCGGCAGTGGGATCGCTGGGGAGAAGGTGGCAATGACTGCGGCTCAACGGATGAAGGTCGCCGAGCGGGTACGGTTGAACTTAAAATGCCGCATTTGTCTCGCTCGTTTTTGAACTATATATTTCTTTGCGAACAGATTGGTGTGATCCAGAACAATCTGAGCGGTGGTGGGCGTAACTCCGACCAGGCAGGGAATCAGTCGCAGAAGGTTGGTGCACTGTTGTTATCAATGCTTTTCTCGCAGCTGCATCTGACATTGAGGCTTGGACACAAGCAGGAAACTCACGCAGCGCCGCGAGCGGCGATTCGCCCAGAACATATGGATAAGGCTCTTGAGACAACCAAGGCCTCTATTACGATGCAGGAAAAGCGTCGATTACAATCGGTCTATGATGAATTTGTTGGGAAAAAGCCAGCTAGTTCAGTCAACGTGGGCCAACGGGCCACCTTGGCATAGTGAGACATTGTAGTATAAAAGTTTTCAATTGGATTAGGAGATAGCTTCTTCATTCGGGATAGGTTCAGTGGACGTCGATGCTATTAACAAGAAAACACATGAATTCACGAATAAGGCCAGATAATTGACCGGTTTAGTAGACCCAGATCTTCGCTCGGAGCAAGTCCCTGTGGAGTACATCCAAAAGACATCAGGGTATGTGACATGGTATGCACCTCACCTCCACATCGACATCGACATAGTGATGGCGCAGCAGGCTCATGTGTCGCCGTCGCCCCCAAGGGGCTGGCGTCGTTCAAACTTTTTTTGGAGAGCGGTATGGGATACAAAAAGTGTACGATTGAATGTGTTGTATACCATTTTGAAATATCAAATCTTACGAATGACAATTATGTGAAGGTAACAACGTCAAAAATCTATTAGTATGGTTCGAAGTTACATCGTGGGCAAGGGCCAGTTTTCCACTTTCTTTCTTTCACACCTTCCCAGCCACAAAATCCGTAGCATCATCCCGATGCTTGTCAATACATCCCAAATGCACCATCATATTATCCCCCGAAGCACAAAAATAATCCTCGCGATCACAATACCCCACCATCAAATCCTGAAATTTACTCAACGCCGCTACCTGCTCCGCATCCCGCGGGAACCGACCCCCCGTCGTCGCCGTCCCCCGGCTGAACGAATCAGCAAGGTTGTGACGTGGGTCTCCCAGGAGAACCACCGCCTTAACGTGCCCACGGATAATGGATGCGTTCATGGCGGACGTTTTGAGGCCCAAAAACCGGCCACCGCCACCGCCCCCAAACGCGTCGCCGATGATGTGCGCGCCTTGGGAATACCCTATGAGGACAATCTTGGAGGTTGGGCACCGGGATGCCGCGTCGGTGAGTTGGGATTTGACTGCTTCCGTGCCTTCGGTGGAGGAAGAGGGGTATGGCAACATTGTCGCAGAGTACCGGATGACTTCGTCTGTGACGGTGGTGTTGGCGGCAAGGCGACTTTTGATTCGGGTGACAAGGGGGATGAGGACGCCTTCGCCTTGGGGTGTGTTGGCTCCCCGGGCGACGAGGATGTGGATGGCGCCGCAGGGTGATTGGCTGTTACGGAGGGGTGTGGGGAGGGACAGACCTAGGGATGAACCTAGGAAGATGATGGTGCTGAGAGTTGCAAGCTTCGACATCTAAGATGGGCTATTGAGTCATTTGGATTGATTTACCACCGCCATTGTTCTCCACGACGCGCCCTTTATATAAGTTCTCCACGACGGTCATACTCCCACCGTTCCATTATCCCACAGCTACTGATTGGGCAACTGAGGTCTAGACAGCGCTTATCCCATGACATCTGTTCATACTCCCATCCTTCCATGATCCCACGACGTTCATCCTGTTCATAACTCTCACCTTCCATATTCCCACGGCGTTCATGCTCCCGCACTCTGAGCTGTTCGCGCATCGCGTCGTGTCGTAGGTGGCTGGATAGTGGCTTGCAATGGCATTTGCATGGGACGCGCCACCTGCCAGCCCAAAGTCACGCTGCTCTCGCTGCTTTGACAAAGACAACTTCCTCCCAGTCCTCCCTCACGCACTAAATACCGTACCCGCTCTGCTATCTAACAATCTCTCCATTCCATCCAAGAAATGTCGTCAATACTATGGCCCTTTTCGGCCCGTCTGGTCCCAATGTCCTTGCAGAAGAGACTCGTCAAGTTCCTGTTAAAAAGAGCAATCGGCCAGTTTCTGGCTTCCGAACTGGACCTTGCAAACTTGGACGTCGAGCTGGGTGAAGGGAAGGTCGTGTTGACTGACTTGGATCTCAACCTAGATGTAAGAATTGACATGTGCAAGAGAATGGAGGTCCACAATTTGGACTTAAACCTTCCAGGAGACACGCCGTGATTCAACTGACTTTGCCACCACGACTCACCGCATCTTGACTTTACACAGTTGCTCAACGACCTTGCTGTGGATCTGCCCTTTGTCATTTCCGGTGGGCGAATATCTCAAATTATCGCCATCGTTCCGTGGAAAGACATCTGGGCAGGAAACTGCGCCCTGGAGATTGATGAATTATATCTCGAGCTCACGCCACTGGTCGAGGATCCCGCTCACGGTATAAGGCGAACAAGTTCCGCGCGTGAATCATTTGCGAGCCCGCTAATGTCTTCCTTCCATCTCACGATGCAGGCTTGTCCAAATCATTGAGCGAGTCCGAGGCACATCTCATGTCCTCCTCAATCCACTTTGCGGAGAACTTCCTTCGCAATGAAGTAAATGGTGACGATGACCTTGATTTGCGTTTTCCTCAGCCTCGCAGTCCGCCTGGAAGACAGGGTGCATCTCCTCGAAACAGTGCATCTTCACATAAGACGCCACCACCGCTACCCAATGCTGATTACGGCGGATCGGGTTTGGAAGGCTTGCAAGTGTTGACCCGACTCATTGATAAGATCTTGGCCAAAGTGAAAGTGACAGCCAGAAACATCAACATTCGGATTGTGCATCGGTCTTGGCCGGCTGCTGGGTCGGACTATCTCGCATTGCCAGTGACGTATCATTTGGACCTCTGCATACCGCTTGTGGCGTATTTCGACGAGACTCCTGGACTGGAGGACGACGCTGAAGACGGAGCCGTTCCATTTGAAATTATAAAGATGATCAAACTCGATGAAATCAAGGTGAAGCTGAGTCAGGTAGACCCGTCGCAAACAACAGATGACATGCCAGCGCATGGGGACATTCCTAGTATGGACGAAGACTCACCAGGTGGTCCTATGAACGAGGAGCGATTGTCCACCACCCAAAGCCCGCGCTACGTCTGGTCAGACGTGATTGCCGCCGCACAGCGGGAGAATTGGGTGCGCTTGACGATCAATCGACAGACGGAGGTGACGAGCAGCAGCATGAGCATGTATGCTTCAGCCGAAGAAAACATCTTTGCAACGTCATCGGTGTATCAAGGCGATGGGGGACCATCGGCCAACTGGGACATAAATGTGACTCTGGAGGCCCTCTGTGGGTTTTTGACTCCGGAGCGGCTTGCCGTGCTTCTTGACTTGGCGGCTGCATTTTCCACTGATGCGAACGTCCGCAAAGATGGAGCTGGTCATGACGCGTATGGCTCTGAGCCCCCGTCCCCCGTTGAGAGTTCCCCTCACGACTTGAGCGAGGCGGGCGCGTACAGAAGAGCGGCAGGAATGCACTTTGGTAATTCGGGGATACCAATTGGTTTTCAAATAGATCGTGCCTGCTCCAGCGTGTCTGAGCCTAATCTCTCTTCTTCAGATTCCGACTCGGAGCCCGACATCAACCAACCTGGATCCATAGGGGGTTGGCCTGGAACTTCGCCAAATGCCGTCCACCCGTCAGCGCAAACTCTTCCGGTCGAGACTTTGCCGCCTCGCAATTTCCGTTTCAATTTCGACATTGCAGCGTGTAGCGTCTATGCAACTCTGCACGATTCCGACTCTTTCCCAGCCCGTTTCGATCTCCAGACCTTTTACCACATGTACTTCCACGACGGCGGGGCGACTGCAGTCCCGGCAACCGCATTTCCTATAGATATGTCCGCTAGCTTCATGACGAACCAAAATACCAAGTTTAACTCGGGGACTGGGGGCACTGTGGACGAGTTGATGGCGGATTTTCTTGGTGTGGGACATCTGAAATGTAGTGTACGGGGCGCAAATTTCGGATTCAGGCGTAACAACGTCGATGGGACTGCAATGTCCGCGGGACATGTGATTTTACAAGAATTTGAAATTTCCGAATGGCCCTCCGAAAGTGGCATAAGTGAGTCGGCTATTGGGACCAGTTTATCGTATGTCCAGACATCGCAGGGAACCTCATACGGTCTCCTCTTTGTCTTTTTTACCATTTGTAAGGCAATCCTCAACCCAATCGCCGCCGATCATCAAAGACGTACAATCCCATTCTCCGTATGGACTCGTCCACCGATGTCTCTCAGGTTTTTAACTTACACAGCCAACTGTCCAAATCGAACCACATTCCCGAACCCCAACACCACCAATCCACCCGTTCTCTCATTGCCACTTCACCGTCGCTTAAATGCACGATAAACATGCGTCAAAACGATATCAATCCTTTATTACGAAAGAATCCGCTGGATATCATTTGGGCTGTTTCTGTGGACCTCGCACCCGTACATATTTATGTGGATCCAACGATCGTGAATCGGATTGATCAGTACTTGGCCGTGCTACAGGGCGCACCTCGTGCGAATTCGGAGGCATCTGCTGAAGAGTCAGGGTAAGAGTCACGTGTGGAATACCCCAGTTTTTCTGGAAAAAACGTTTGTATTAAGACCGTTGATTCATTCGCAGGTTCCGTGATTCTCTTGGCCGTATCATGGAGGATCTCAGCGAGGAAGGCGTCAGTTTTGTACGGACCCGAGAGATCTCGTCTGATTTATCAACCGCGCGCAATGTCATTAAAAATAAATATGATCAACCAACAGGTATCACAAGAAATCCATTTACGAGTCCAATGTCCCCTGATACGGACGTGGATAAAGGTCCCGGACATGAGAGATGCGGGTGCGGGTGCTCAAGACAGGTTCGTCCCGATTTTGCAAAGGTACTTAAGACGGGAGCTAACCGCGAACGTCGCCGTTCAAAATGGACAGGTCCCAGAAGTTTCGGGACGAACTCCTCATTCTTGATGTATTGAACCCGGTTATATCGACCAATTTGGGCAACTCCGAAATCTCAAAGTATGGGCCTAAGGTCGGCGGGAGGGACGGCGGGCTGCCGGCGGAAGGCGCCGCCGATGAACACGTGCAGCGCTACAACTTGCAGTGTTCTGACTGCGGCGTTGCCATCGCGACTCCTGAATCTCATCGGAGAGGGGTCCCTGGTAAAATATTGCGCTTCGAGTTGGAGAAAATCAAGACTCACTTCCGCTAACATTTGTTTTTTCCAAGGGCTGTCTATCAAACCCATTCTAAAGTTTGGCCCGTCACATTCCATCCCATTCACGACACCAGCGGCTGCTCTTCGAACCCCCGCGGCGCTGCCCAACATTGAAGTAGCCGTGCGTTCCGTATTAAGTGGCATAGGTCGGGTTGATCATCGACCAGCCACCTCGGTTTTCGTCACGCCAAACGGATTGAAGCTGAGCCGTGAGAGCGTGGACCACAGCCCATCACATGGCGGTGGGGCAGGGTTTGGCATGAGGAGTTGGTACGACGTCGGGTCAACCGGAATCCATGAAGAAAGTGGCCAGGATATTGAACAGGACGATGAGTTCCTGTGGTTCAAACAGAGGACCATCAAAGATTCGGTATGCGTTTTTCATGTTGGCACTCACTGGTCACCTTCTAGAGTACCCATCACTTTGCTGAGATCGTATTATTCTTTCATCATTGAAGGTCGTGTTCCTGAACTGCCAAGTTCCCACATGCGACATCACTCTTTGCAAACCTGATTTCGACCTTCTGCAAATTCTGGTGAACGACTTGGTGATATGGCAACCGGCTAGCGCTATGTCGACAGGTGCTGGAGCAGCGGCCGCCTTCCAACCGGAGCGTTCCTCGATGCTGTTTGACATCACATCGTCAAAAGCCAGCAAAGATAGCGCGGACTTGGATGACATGGACAGTTCAAGGGACTTTGGCTATTCTGGAACGCGATCGCCACAGTTCGAAGAACGAAGCAGAGGGGAATACGGTGTAGATGGCAATGATGGCGAACACACAAAGTTGACCGTCTTGGTATCCATTGGATGCGGTAAGGAATGTTTTGCGTTTTATATGTGACTCAGGCGAGACTGACTACGGCCCATTCAGTGCGTTGCGAGATACATTCCCCGGCGCGTCCTGGACCAGAGGGAGAAGCGAAAGAAGAGGCTTCATGTTACGCAGCGCAAATGAATGAAATGCGTCTGTTTGCTGTTGTGGGTCATGAGGGGAAGGTAAATTGGGCTGATGCGCGTAAATATTGTCAAAGAGGTGCTCATTTCCTATCCCAATGTTCAAAGCCAGTGACATTCCTTTGGCTAGACAGCCAAGAGATCGGCTTGAGCGCATTAGTGTCGCAGGAATCTGCCATCCCATATTTGGCTGCTACTTTGCCAAAGATGGTGAAGGTATTTGACAAATTTCGGTCATATCGCTAGCTCCTGTCTCATTTCTAACATTTTTTTTGCAAAGACAAAACCAATGCTTTCATCTTCCTTCCACATGAGCTTTGACAAAGAGCTGAATATAAACGAAACCACGGCTTCCCTGACGTTCAGCGGATTTACGCTTCACGCTCCATCGGGGTCCAGTATGCTGCAGGACTTGGAAGAGTTTGCGAAAGAACCAATTGGGGTATGACGCGTCATTGAAAGTACGCCTTCTGGAAACCCGGCAAACTGAGATGCGGTGTATTTCCATGACACAAGATGACATCCATTGATATTGCGACGAGGCCGACAAAACTATACGTCAATCTTGTTGATATGTGCATCAGTCATCGTCGCGTTCACATGCCAATTCGCGCCGTGGGCGTTATTGACAACGTCAAGGTATAAATCTTAGCTTGACTGTTCTGATCCAACAAATGCTGACGGATTTGAGCAGATATCTACCATCTTGAATCCCGACTCACCGACGCTAGGGCTGGAAGTCAGCACTTACAATGTGACCATGTTTTTGCTGGAAGATCCGGAGAAACTGGCTGCCATGGATGATGATTCAGGCCCGGGGACGTTATTGGCTAGAAAAGCAGCCGAAGCAGCAAACTTGGGAGGTTACGCGAACCTGAGAAAGTATTGGAATGTGCGTTTGCCGGTGTTTGATCCATTCAAACACGTCATTCTCGTTGCTGCTCTTCCATGCTCACTTCAAAATCGGACAGGCCATGGGTTTTGCGAATGTTGCTTCAATCGACACATTAGATTTGTCGATCAGAATCAACGCCAAAGATATTTTGCCAAATTTTCTGGTACAGCGGTGAACGATTTCAGCTGGGTGCAAAATTTTTACCTGCTCACACGGCTTTTCCATTGGAATTAGCTGGAAATCAAAAATAACCAGATGTATATTGATACTTGCGCGGACTCGTTCAACACTTTGCAAGCGCTGCTACAGAGTTTTTCTGATGGGAACAAGAAGTCGCGAGACCAGTGAGTTGTCATTCTGCATTTGCTATACCTGCCCAATCGGGGGTTAAAGGCTAACACGGTTTTCGCAAAGAAACGAATCACCCGTGCTGCGTACTCCACCCGAGGAAGAGCACTCCTCACCGACGTATTCCGATATGTTAGGTGTGCTTTGGTTGCGAAACGCATGGAGAAACGGAGATGGGCATGATTCTCACCGAATATTTCCTGTTCAGCGAGTTTGGACGAAGAGGCGTTTAAACAACGCTCAGAATCATTCAAACCGCCCGTACCCGAGGAAACAATGGAATCGCCGTCCCATCTTGTTTTCGAGGATGAATTTTTTGGCGGATCCGGGACTGGCCAGCTTGGCCAAAGTATATTAATCCCGGCTGAACGAGAGGGGATTGTCAAGCAGCCGGCGACCATTGCTCCGAAGCGTGTATCATTTGGGTTGCACGAGGATTCCGTACGCACATTTGGCGATGATGAAGAATTCTCGATAGTGGAAGATCATTTTAGCAGCGGTAAGGTTGCTCCGGTCCCGCTGCTTGGCAGGAGCGAGAAGTACAGCAAGGAAACGTGAGTTTTGTTTGGTTTGGGGTTGTTGGTCTGGATTGTAAGTTTAATACCATGGTTTTGCAGCCAGGAAAAGAGCCTCACACATATCTCCATACGCGAATTTGATCTCACATGGCGTATTTTTGATGGCTACGACTGGGAACGGACCCGACAAGCCGTTTTCGAACAGAAGTCAAAATCAAAACGCCCTGGACGCGAGGCTAATGGTACAGCTGAAATGCCATATGGTCGAATGGCACGACGGAGCAGTGGCGCTGGAACAAACGAATTCCCGACAGCTGGCGAGTCATACACCTCTCTCAATCCGTTTGATTTTGAAAACGCGACGGATCTCAGCTCTCCCCAGGACAACTTTGGCTTTGAAGTCGACAATTATTTCCTGCCGCCTACGTTACATTCTCCCGTTCAGTCACCCCCCCGCGAGCAGATATGGGATCGGGACCGTGATGCGGAAACTGAAAGCATTGTCAGCGAGCACAGCGCTGTGAGTGGTCGATCTCGCCAAACGTCGGCTACGGCGACGCCTTCTGCTGCTGGTCGCGCAGCACCCCAATGCGCGGACGATCTGCAGCGGTCCAGGCACGGATATATTGAGTTCCGAGCTTTCCACATAAATGTGGAATATGATATATATCCGTCAACCAGCCAAATCGCAACCCGCCTATTAGTTCATGTCCGCGATTTCGAAATTATCGATAACGTGCGGACAAGCTTATGGAGAAAATTCCTGTCACATCTGAGGCCCGATTCCGACACGGTACCCAGGGAAACTGAGAGCAACATGATTGAGTTTGATTTGGCGAGCGTCAGGCCAAGTATCGCTGAGGGCGATAATCTGGAATTGAGGCTGAAGGTTGGTTTGCATCAGTTCTCATTAAGGGACTGTCAACTCTTGCCTCCGGCTGACCCAATAGTGTCTTAGGTTTCGCTGCTCCCCATCCGTATGTACGTGGATCAGGACGCTCTTAGCTGCCTGCTGCGCTTCTTCTCTTTCGAGCATTTGGGACGAATGGGCGAGGCTACAAATCCAAACCCTGACACGACCTTTTTCCGTAAGTTTGAAAGATACTGTCTTTGCAGAGAGGAATGTGCGCCGGCGCTCACACTTGGCTGAACAGAATATTGCGAAATCGAACCAATCGTGGCCAAAATTGACTACAAGCCTAAGCATGTGGATTACGCAAATCTAAAGGGCGGAAACTTGATAGAGATACTCAACTTCTTCCACTTGGATGGTGCCGAGATGACTCTGTCTGGCGTCAAGCTCACTGGGGTAAGGATTTGTCTGCGGTCCTACCAGCAACGGACAGGGGTGTGACATTTGTTATCAAAAGATTCAAGGATGGTCCAAGCTAGCCGATGGATGCATCAAGGAGTGGCTTCCACATATCCGCAACACCCAGGTGCCCAAAGTGATGTCCGGTGTATCTGGAGTCAGGTCTTTGGTCAATCTCGGAAACGGCGTCGCAGACTTGGTTCTGCTACCTATTGAGCAGTACAAAAAGGACGGCAGAATCGTCCGAGGTACGATTACGAATCGTTTGCAAACCCTACCATGAGGTGTGTGTGTGTGTAATTGAAATATATGTTCGCTTCTGCAGGCCTTCAAAAAGGTGTCCGGTCCTTTGCCAAAGCGGCCACGATGGAGACCATCAAGCTCGGCACCCGTTTAGCCGTCGGCACGCAAGTTCTCCTTGAACACGCCGACGAAATCCTCTCTTTTGAAGCGCCGCGGACGAGCGGCTCAGACGGCGAATACGAGTACGATGAAGCGCGGGGGGGAAGCGTGGTGATGTCGGAAGGCGCGTCGTCGTTTGCGGGCGGCAGCAGTGTGGATCAAGTCAGCAAATTTTCGGAGCAGCCGAAGGATATCAAGGAGGGAGTCGGGTTGGCGTATCGCAGTTTGAGTCGGAACGTGGGGACGGCGGCGAGGACGATCGTTGCTGTGCCGATGCAAGTGTATGAGAAGACTGGCACTCAGGTAAGCTCAAAACCCCGATGCTCTAGACTTTCAGGTTCCTTTGGATTCATTGTTTTTGTTATTGCAGGGAACTGTGCGCGCTGTCATACGTGCTGTTCCGGTCGCGGTCCTCAAACCCATGATCGGGGCGACTGAAGCCGTGTCCAAAACACTTCTTGGTATCCAAAACACGATTGAACCTAGTAAAAGACTTCAGATGGAAGACAAGTACGTGGAGACGGTTGCCACTGACGAGTGAGAAGAAGCCATGGCTAACACCATTCCCTTCTTCCTCAGATACAAAGCCTAAGCCTTCTCAAGTTCCTTTCTAATGTGCTTCCTGTGTCCGCTCTTTTGTAGTTAGGCCGCTATTGCCGTATTTTTGGAGGTGTTTTTCCTCCTTTTCACGATCGTTTTACGAAGCCTCATCCCATCGTTCGGCGATCACAAGTGTATATACTATTCGGTCAATGCAAGTTACTTTTTCACTTTGTAACAATTTTGCGCTCAGTGCGTTTCTTCAAAAGTGCGTTTCTTCAAAAATGCAGCGGCTGATACGATATCACGAAGAAGATACATAAAACAGTGTCCGCGTATATATACAATGATTATTACAATTCGTCATCGCCCATTAGCTCTGCCAGTTCCCGCTCTTCCTCCTCCGTCATGCCCCCAATCAAACTCGTGGCTCCGCCAGCAGATACCGCCGGCGTCGCGGGTTCAACTTTCGGCTTTGGGGTTTCTTTTGGACCACTCTTGATGTCCCGCTCTGAGTTTTCACAGTTCAACATAGCGTTCGACATCAAAATGGTTCATAGCAACGAGAAACGAAAATACCTGCGACGCTCCACCTCCGAATAGTCCCATCCAAGGATACGGTCCACAAGAGAGAACCCCGAAGTTGCATATCAGATATTTCCCCGAAATGCCCGTCCAAGACCCGTATGCACTTTTCCGTCTGATCCAGAAATGAAGAAGGAAGGAACCCCACCACTGTCAAAAAACTGCGTGCAGAAATTGTGAGAAAGCCAAAGCGTTATTGCATACCGCTACATCCCATATGCGAACAGACTCGTCCCGTGATCCAGTTGCGACGTATGCGCCTCGAATCGGCTGCACGCATTTGCAAAAATCGGGGTGTTGCAGGGTTGTATCGGATTCTCCTCTCTGGCACGCTGGTCAGGCATAGTCACTCGCAAGGCCAAAGAGCAAGTCTCATTGATCTCACCTCGAGATCCCATCGTTTTACAGTACAATCAGCAGATGCTAGAGTGAAATGTGGTTGAGATTGCAGTGCCTTCGAGGAAAGGTGGTTTACAGCAGGATGGTCATGTATACCTGACCAAAGCACACCCTCCTCCCACTCCAAACGCAACCCGTAAACACTGGTAAGATGTCCCTGCAATGTGGCTAGGAGGGCTCCAGAAGACGCGTCCCACTTTTTTATGGTTGTGTCAGACGACGCGGAAAAGAGTATGGTGCTGTCGGGACTAAGAGCCAAATCCTCCACACTCCGACCATGGTCCTTGAAGACCAGCAAAGAAGAGCCCGATGAAAGGTCCCACTTGCGAATAGTTGTGTCGGCTGACGCAGAATACATATGGTTGCCATTTATGAGGATTCGCTTGATGAAATCAGTGTGGCCGAGGTATGTGTGGACCGCTGACTTTGACTGAAAGAGATGGGTCGGTGAGGATCCAGGTAGTTCCAATAGACGAGAGACATACTGACTAGGTACCTTCACATCCCATTTCTTGATCGTTTTGTCCCAAGAGCCGGTGACGATAAATTCGTCCACTCCGGAAGAGTTGTAGATGACGGCGACTGCTGTGACGGGCCCGGCATGCCCTTTAAACACTTTGGCTACCTTGCCCGTCTAAAGGATAGACTTAGAGCGCACGAAGAGTCTTCGGCAAGGCGACCGTGGGATGTTCAAGATACAAACCTTCAAGTTCACCTTACGGGCCACATGGCCCGCATCAGCCACGTACGCGTACTCGTCGCTTCCTTCACCAGAGTCCTCCGTTTCCCCGCGAGCCTCCGGGTTGTTGTCTGCACCCTCCTCTCCTGAAGCTCCTAAACATTCCAACGACGCAGACGAATGCGCATGTGGTGGTTCCACGACGACAAACGCGAGTATTTTTGAAGGGAGGACGATTGGCTTTCCCGCCTTTTGAGCGTCCTTGTCGGCCTGTTTTTCTTGTCTCTTTTTTGCTAGTTCCAAGTCTCTATCCGACTGGAAGAAGTTATCAGGGTCTGAGGATACGTTTGCGCCCAGCAGATCTCCAAACTGGTCCGATATCATGACGGCGGTGGGTTGATCTCCCGCTGATCTCTCAAGAAGGTGAGGCCAGGAGCCGGTGGTGGCTTGAGGCTTCCTGGGTGGCGCAGTGTGGCTGGAAATGCGCGAACCTGTTTTTTCTCAACCTCCTCTCACCTCTGCAACCCAACCCACTGCAATGCCAGCGCAAGTAATGACTCCCACGGACAAGAAGAAGAGGAAGCGGAAGGAACCAAACGACGCTGCGGACACCCCGCAAACGGAGGAACAGGTGGCTGGTGCAGGGGTGACGGAGAAAAAGGTCAAGAAAAAGAAAACAGACGAGACGAGAACGACCAAAGAGCCTGCGAAAAACCGAAAAGAAGGCGCGCAGGACAACAAGGAGGTCCAGCAAAACGAAAAGTCTAAGCTCGCCGGCGCCGCTGGGGAAGACGCGGTGAAAACGAAACCAGATAAGAAGGGCGTCAATGAAGGGGGCGAAAAGAACGAAGCAAAAGTTCAAACAGCCGAGTCTGATGTCCAGGTAGGACAGAAGTCAAAAAAGAGGAAGAAGGGATCGGCGGAGGTTGCGGATGGGGAAAGGGCGGTAGAGGCGGTGGAAGCTGGAGGGGACAGCGGAGCGACTGTGGCTGAACCCGCAAAGAAGCGCAAGAAGAAGAGCAAGAAGACCACCGACGACGTTCAGGGCCCAGAGACAGTCAAGCCGGATGTTCCGCGACCTGAACCTAAACCCAAGAAGCAGCGTAAGAAAGTTAAACTTACTCCTGAGCAGAAACGGCGGAGAAGGCAAGCTGCGCGGGAACGCTTGCTGAAGGTGGAAGGGGGTGGTGCTGGCGTGGCGGTTGCGAATGGGGACGAGCAGGGGGTTGAAGAGTCGGAGAATGCAAAGACGGGAGATGAAGGGGCTGTCGGGGTTGAGAAAGACGTACCAGTCAAGAAATCCCGGAAGGCAAAGAAGCCATCCACTTCCACTCCAGCGGAAAAGAAAGCGCGTCAAAACGCGCTCGAATATCTCCGCCTTTTCGTCACAAACAAGGCCGCGTGGAAGTTTCAAAAAGTGCGGCAGGTGTGGGTGTTGAAGTATATGTGGTATCCCCAACAGGTAAGAAGCCATCATGATTCAACATCCCTTTTGAGTTCGTCTGATGGCATTGTCTCTTACACTCCCCGCCTGCCCAAACAGATACCCGACGACGTTTTCCCACACGTATTAGAATATATCAAGAACCTGAGCCCACGTGCTCGCCAGGTACATTTCGTTTGTTCACGTTTGTTTAACTGCAATGCGCGGGAGGTTTGTTGCAACTAAATCAACCTCTCTCCAGGAAACAATCCAAGAAGCGAAAGAAATTCTCAAACTTGCTGGTGCCGCTTCCTCGTCATCATCATCTTCTGATTCCGAGTCTTCCGACAGTGATTCGTCCGATTCTGATTCGTCCGAGAGTGATTCTTCGGACTCTGATTCTTCCGACACCGATGCATCGGACACTGATTCGTCCGACTCTGATTCATCAGACTCTGACAGTGACTCATCCAGTGAATCTTCATCCAGCGACAGCGAGTCCTCCAGTGATGACGACTCGTCAAAGGAAGAAAATGAAAAAGCGGAAGCAGGGAAGCAGAAGGATGGGCCAGCGGGTGGAGGGGTGTTGGGTGGCCAAGGACCTGTTGAGCGCGCTAGACGCTCATTGGGTGTGTTGGGTACGTGAATGCAATAGATTCTGTTACAGGAAGATTTGTTGTTGCATCCGTGGCATTGAGCGATGTTGGTCCCTCCATCAGTCTCGCCGAATGTGCACGAAAAACGAGAAGACGTCCAAAGACGTCCACTGATGCATTGTATTGAATTGAACTTCTGAACTGATATACTGTCTATATGTCACACTGCTCTTTCACTTTCTGTTTTTGTTGTTTTCGTCACTCAGACTGGGTATGGAAACTTCCGATATAGATAATAATAGGGCATGGGTAAGCGGCAAGTCCTCAGATCGCGTCCTCCATAGTCGTAGTCGTCGCTGAGGTAGATAGAATATGCACACACACACACGAAACCATCCGGCTCCCGCTGGCCGCAAAACGCCCACCCCGTACTCGTCCCTGAGATAGATAGAATATGCTCACACACACACAAACCATTCGGCTTCCACTGGCCGCAAAAACACCGCACCCTCACACACACTGATACTCCACCACAAACTCAACCGTAAACGCCCCTCCACCCGTCCTCTTGACCCTCCCGACACTCCAGGCCCCCTTCCGATCCACCTTCACCTCCACGGAATGCACACCACCCGCATCCCGCACCATATTCACCACCTTCTTATCAGGTGTGTACACGCACAACTCCACGTTCCCGCAGGTGGTGGCGTTGAATTTGTTCTTCCACCCTTGTATGGCGCCCATCTCGGCGACTCTGAACTGTGTCGTGGTGTTCATGCGGATGTCGCGTTGGAGCGGGGAGAGGACGACAAATGTGTCGAGACGGTGCGGGGTAACGAGCGGGCGGTAAGAGGTACCGGATCCACTGTTGGTGATGTGGAACTTGAGCATGAGGGAGTGGGTTGTGAAGGTGTAGCTGCCTTTTGCGGTCAGTTGCTGGTGTTGAGTATCCAGCTTTGTTTTGGTCGGACATGTTTTGTTAGCAAACAAATATGGCGTTGTCCGTAGCTCGACAAGGAAACGAAACTATACCTCATCCTCTGTAAACCCGTACACTTCCAAATCTCCTTCGCCCTTACCCGGACACAACGTCCGCACCTTCACCACCCTCCTCCCATTCTCAAATGCCGGCACAACATGCGCCCCGTACTCTTTCTTGACTCCACCCATCGTGAACGTAAACTTGGCCTGGACGGCCTTGATGAGCCCGGACACAGCCACAACCACTTCCACCCACTCATCACGAACCGCCACCTTGGCGGCTCTGGGTTTGATCAGCACGCACCCCTCACCCTCCAAAAACCTGTGACGAATGTACGGGAGGTTCACAAAGTCCTGTTCGGAGATCGGAGGCGAGAGAAGCTGGTTGACCGGATCACGCGGGCAGTGGGTGAAAATCATGTGGGTGGGGCGGGTGAGGAACCAGTGCGGGGTGAAAAGCGGTTCGTAGGTGCGGGATGGGGTAACGTTACCCGCACCCCATGTTGCATCGATGAATCGCCACTCGCCTTGGACCAGCACTTTGTGGAGGGTTGGTCAGGGTGAGATTTTTGCCGTCAAGATCGGAGAGGTGGAATGTTTTTCATCTCATTATTACCTGCGTTCCATGCATGACCCGTGGGTTTGCCGTCCGGCGTCCTCTCGATAGTCATGTCTCCCGGTGTTGATCCAAAGCCTGTAAGAATGCAATGAGGTTGGGAGCGCTCACAGAGGTATTCAAAACACCCAGTCTCTTACCTCGACCATACCCAGGCACCACAATACATACCACCCCAGCAGCGTCGCACAACTCCTTCACCAACCCAGCGTATCCCGCACAAACAGCAATCCGCTTCTTCAACACGTCATCAACCCCTTGCGGCCCGTACGAGCCGGAAAAGTATGATTTGGTGTCATACTGGATGTTGGCGGTCACCCATGCAAAGATGGCGCGTACTTTATAGAGAGTGGGCTTGTACGGGGATGTCAGGTACTTTGCTAATGCTGGGACGTTCGTGGCGGACGAGGGTGGGCAGGAACGGGCATGGGCGTCAATGGAAGCGAAATCGGACTCTGCGGTAACTGGATGGTGAGCGACGTACAGGACTGACGCGTCCGGGTGTGCTCTCCGGCAAATACCTTTGAAAGAGAGCGGCGGTCCAGAATATTTTGGGTCTTTTGCTTCATTCGCCCGGCTGGATCATTACACCCAAAGCCGGATGGTGAGTAAGGATGTCGCCATCAGAATCGCCCCGAATAAACACAAATAGCGGTAAAACAATCCGTACTTGACTTTTCCCAACGCATCCTTAACCGGCTCATCCCTGACCTTGTTTCCCGGGGGAAACGCGACGCGGTCGGGTGGAGGAACATGATCGCGATCCTTTTGTCTAATCACGTCGTTTGCCGGGCCCGGAGCCTTACTACTACCACCATTCAAAGCACACGCACTCCCAGATGGAGGACCGACATTGGATGAAGATGGGGCGGGAGCGCCTGTTCCCTGTTTAACGTTTTTGGTCGTGGACGTTTTCCCGTTCGGGTGGGTTGTCTCTGTGGTGGTGATGACCGTTCCGTCGGGTCTGGTTTCCACGATTGTTTTGGTCACGGTGCCGTCAGGCTCTGTGCGAGTGGTCGTACGGAATGTTGTGCGGCCTGGTTGGGAGGTTCCATTTTGCTGTGGTTGCGGTTGAGGCGCTGGCTGGACTTGTTGAGGTCTTGGGGTTGTGGGCGTTGGGGTCGAGGAGGCGCCGACAGACGTGGGGCGGTCCTTCTTGAGGCTCCCACGGAAGGGCGTGGCTTTATTGACTAGTTTGCGCAGAAAGCTCATTGTTCGCAATAATACATAGACGGGAAATATGAGGACGATGCGAAGATGTGATTGCTGGAATGTCGTAACGGTACCCTACTTGCGCGTTGCGCTGCTCTCCGTTAGCTGTTGCACAAGCAGAGCACCCCGAGCGATCTAAGGGATCCCATAGACTGATCGGCCGCGGCCCCCCACTCAACTATCGTCTCGCGCGGACTGCCTTTACTTCTGAATGACCTCGTCGCTATCCGGGGGACTTGAGACTTGATTGTCGCTGGGATTCAACGATGGACGTACAGCCGCAAGTTCATGATATGCACTCGTTGCATTGGATTGCTTTTCGGGTGGTATCCGCGGTATCCAAAGTCATCATGGAACCAGCACCCACAATTGTTCTGTCTTCTTTGTCCCCGAGCGCAATACCCCACGCGCTCAAGTAACTGAGACGTTAATGGCCTAAGCAACGACCACTGATTCAATCCAGACCCTATCCCAAGAATGTGCAGTCAGTGACGCCAGGGATATTTTGAGCTGCCCTTGCTTGATGAATGCTGATGGTCTCCGTCTGTGCTGCTGTGACCGCCAATCAAATGATTGTATGTTGCAGCGTGCTAGCACTTTGAACATGATATGGTAGATGGCAAAGTGCGAAGGTACGTCTTTTTCGGGGAGGAGCAACTTCAGGTGGGTCCTAATGTCCTCCGAATCAAACCAGTCGGCGCTGAAAGTTTGAGACTGCTGCCGGGACATTGTGGTAATGTTTCGGGGTGCGGATACTCTGTAGGCGGTTTGCTTGTTTCCTCGAGCGTTTTTGTTTTGTTACTGTATCTACAGGCAGTGAACTAAACCGGCAGAGATGAAGATGAAAGGACCCAGAAAGGACCGCTGGACTTGGACGGTCAACTCCAAGCAGGCGTGACCCCACGTGACCACTCAGGGGCCAGTGGCTTTGCAGAGTGTGATACAAATTAAGGTTTCCGAAATGCACTTTGAGCGATATGGTTGATGATGATATGCTCAGAACGCCACGCTCGACGAAGCTTGGAGGATTTGGGTCTTCTGGGGACGGTCGTCCAAAGGTCCAGGGACCATTGCGTGCGAGGCAACACCATCAAAAACTCAATATCTGCACGGGAACGACAACTGACAACAACCCGCCGCCTTGCTGCTTGTCTGCTTCCCTCTCAACATATATTTATTCTATTCTATTCTATTCTCATAGTTGGACTCTTTGAACGCAAGCGGTGCAGTCTGATAGGGGAGGTGCGGAAATTCAAACTTGTTGCTAGAACCAACCTCTTGTGAACCTCGTATAAACAGACACACAACAACACCCCCTTCCGCCTTCCGCCAACCGGGCTTCCGCCCGCCCGCTCTGCTCCCATGAGCGTCTTACATTTCTTTGGAACAGACGTAAACGACCCTCAGGCGATAAGCGCCCTTTTGGGCGGCTTCATTCTCCTGTTCGGTACGACCCGCTAAAGCCCTCAGCGCTTATGCGTACTCAAATCCACCCCCTTTTACTAACCATGTAGCCCTTTAAACAGGGTTCGTGTCGCTGATCGTCAAAGAAAAGCTGTTTCTATCAGAGTCCTTGGTTGCAACCCTGGTGGGAATTGCGTTCGGTAAGGCAATTGGCCATCCGTTTTTAAGTAAAGTCACGACGCAATGGCTTACCCTGCTCGGCGCCTGTACTCAATTACAGGCCCCGTAGCTATCAATCTCGTCAACCTAGGAGCAACAAGGTCGGAGCTGGAACTTCAGACCATTACCCGGCAGTTTTCTCAACTGCTGATTGCGATCCAGGTGCGTTAGTATGGTGATTTTCGATGTTAGGAGGACAGACCTTCCGGGTAACAACCCGCAGTCGATACTGAATACGTATTCGCGACCTCAGGTTATGGCCGCCGGTGTGGCAATTCCTGGCAGCTTCTGGATCAAGCGATGGAAAAGTTTGGCAATTCTGTTGGGGCCTACAATGCTTTACATGTGGTTATCAACAGCTTTGGTTCTTTGGCTTGTCATGAGAGTAGGATGGGTGGATGCATTGCTGATGGCAGCTTGTGCCGCTCCCACAGACCCTGTGTAGGTTGTGGACCCGTGTCCCAGCGTTTTGATTTAGCTAGCCTTTGTCCGCCCTTCTTCACCGAACCTTACCCCTTTTTGAATCTGTACTCAATCCAGTTTAGCAAATTCTATCGTCAGCGGGCGATTCGCAGACCTTCACATCCCAATGAACGTTCGTAATCTCTTGGCGGCTGAGAGGTGAGAGATGCTCGTCTGGTTCGATGATTCGCGAACTTGGATTAAGGAGTAGCTAATTCAATTTCATGTCTAAACGACAGTGCTGCAAATGACGGTAGGCGGTCAAGGTTTCGGCTGAATGTGCGCCCTGGAGAATGCTCGTTCGCAAACTAACACCGTTCTTAAAGGCCTGGCGGTCCCTTTATTCGGCTTAGCAATGCTGTTACTAGAATATCCCGTCGGAGAATCTTTCGGAAAATGGATATATTACAGCTGGCTGTAAGACTTATCACCACTGTTTCCTGCCTTTTCGGGTTTTCAGCATCCTTAATTGGCAATCTGTTTATGTAGCTACCAGGTCGGCGTGGGAACCATCGTCGGCATCCTGATTGGATACACATCTCGTGTGGCCCTGCGTTTCGCGGAGACGAAACAGTTCATCGATAAGCGGAGTTTTCTGAGTTTTGAGATTGCATTGGCGGTACGTTCTTGTGGTTACTCTTCTTGTAAATGTAGCTTAGAGCCGGTGTGATTATCGGGTCCTTACGAGAAAACACTTTCTGCCAGGCTTTCACGCTGGGAGTAACCTCTATGATTGAGGTGGCGGCTTTCCTAGCTGTCTTTGTCGCGGGGGTCTCGTTCGCGTGGGTAGGTCATGTGATGCGTTGTTGCACTTTTGGCTGAGTGTTCCTCGAACTAAAGATGGACGTTATTTCAGGACGGGTGGTTTACAGAAGAAACTGAAGCGGCTCATGTGCAAGAAGTCATTGACATGTTGTTCAATTTGACCTTTTTCTTGTACTTTGGTATGCGTTTGTCGTTTCCTCGCTCGGAAGAAGCGATCTTAAAACATCTCAATTGACAACAGGCTCAATCATCCCCTGGGCTTCCTTTAACACACCCACCGTGCCCTTCTGGCGACTTATGGTCTCCGCCATCGCCATCCTGATTCTACGGCGGCTACCCGCGATATTTGTCCTGTACAGATGGATTCCTCATATTTTTTCATACACCGAGGCGATAATGATCGGGTGGTTTGGGCCTATGGGAGTCGGAGCTTTGTGGTACATGGTGAGTGGTGGCCTATGGAGGCATTCGTAAGTGATATATACTTTTCCTTCTCACACTTGCGTCTTGACCGTCATAGTCGCTGGCGAACAAATTGTTCCCGGAGAATGAAGTTTATGTTCCCATCGTCACGTAAGTCGTCTCGAGACCTTCCGAGATGAGAATAGAAAGACATTTGGCCGAGTTGCTCATTCTTTGCTTTGCAGGTTCCTTGTGTTCTGCTCGGTCGTCATTTACGGCATCACGGCCCCCTTCATCCATTTCACAGTACTGACGATTTCGACCTTGTCGCGAACCGTGGAGATGAGGGTCCCGACGTGGCCCGCCAACGTAAGTTTTATTCAACCCATGCTGGAATGTTGCGAACGTCCCTCGCATGACCACACCAGTCTCAACCATTACTCCTTTTCCTATCTCTTTTAAACAGGTCCCATTCAATATCAACTCCATATCCTCGCCGATTGTTCGGGTGGAGCAAGCTGAATCGATACAGGCGGTCGATCCGCAGATTTCGCCCGATGGCAGCGTCATGGAGCAACCGAAAGACGACGCCGCCGAGGCATCTGCTGCCACCCTCAACGACGAGGAAATGGGAATGGCAAACGGCGACATACCTTCCAGCGGCGACGGGGCCAACAACACCACCAGCACACATTCTCACTCCTCCTCCTCCTCCCTCAAACCCCAATCCCCGTCCGACCCAAAAACGGACGACGACAACGACGACTGGGGCATCCCGCTCCGCAGCGTCGTTTCCCTTTCCGTGGACGGTACGGGCCGCATCGGTACCAACCAAAGCGGCAACGGGTTGACGGTGCGGTTTGCGGATAGCGTGCGGGATCCGGCGGACTCGGGTGGGAGCGGAGAAGGGGGAAGGGACTTGGGGGGACGGAAGGGGAGTAGAGTGAGTTTAAGGAGTTTCTTATGACACTTTTGAATCTTGGTTCTTGGTTTGTATATCATCTGCATGGACCCAACAACAACCCCGCACCAGTAAATAAAAACAACAGGCCCTATATTTTTATTTTTTTAAAAACAATCATCGTTCTGTCTTTAGTGTCGTTTTGATGGTGCCTATGTCTCTGACTGCGGACGCGTGCCCACCCTCCCTTGCAGCTCGACTTTGGGTGTTTGAAATGCAGGGTGATCTTTTTGAAAGGTCTGTGACAGTTGCTTTTGCTCACAAAACAAAACCACACGCATGCACTACAGTACGCGCTGACAAAACACGGGAGAGTTTTGGGAGAGTCAAGGTTGCAGTTTGGCGATCTCACACTGAAGCAGCACAGCACAGAGCCATTGCGGTTGACCACGTCCTCTTTCTCCATCAACAAACAAGAAGGAACACCCGACAAACCCTTCAACAATAAGACGAGCCCAGTTGCAAAAAAAGGACGGCACCCGAAAGCACCTACTGTCCGCCAAAGTATTTTAACGACCGCGGCATCAGGCCCCCAG
>JADGKA010000238.1:0-28728 GCA_027604605.1 Borealophlyctis nickersoniae
GGGTAAGGGGAGGGGGGGACTACCAGACTGCCGATCTTGTTGAATTGGGTGATGAGAAGTAGGCGTTTGTCGGCGTATTCGGTCAAGAGGAATTGGGTGGTGTGTGGGCCTATGCGTTTAGAGAATTGGCGGGTTTGGATCGGGAAGGGTGTGGGTGCAGCATTGGTTGCGTCGGGGAGTTGTTGAGTCATGTTGGATTTTGTGGAGTTGAATTCGAACGTTGGAACCCGCTGAGCTGCGCGTTGCAAGTTCCATGTCGCGTCTGTCTCCCATTTTCACTCCCACAAAAACGATCTTGACAAATGACTTCCGCACTTGAAAACCGTATGCGAAAGGAACTTCAAATGCTTCAAGCTCCAGACCATGGAGTCACTTGCTGGCCTTCAGAAGATAATATGAGGCTGCTTCATGCTTGTACGTGGGGAAGTTGCAGGTTGGGGGGCCTTCAAGACGTTGACTTAGCCATGCGTCCTGACATGAAGGCATAGAAGGAGTATCGGGCACACCCTACGAAGGAGGACAATTCAAGCTTGAGGTTCGCATTCCTGACAAGTGGGTGCCTTGGCGAATCGACCCATATTGGTTATCCACGACTGATTGGCCGCCCAGATACCCGTTTGATCCACCTCAGGTTCAATTCATTACTCCCATATACCATCCCAACGTGGATCCAAACGGCAGGATCTGTCTTGATGTTTTAAAGGTTGATTCGAAGGTAACGGTGGACTTATTAACTCGATTGAAACGAGTCGGCTCTCATCCCCGCCGAACAGCTCCCAGGCTCCTGGCGGCCTTCTCTCAATATTAACGCGGTCCTAACCTCTGTCCGGCTCCTAATGTCGGAACCCAATCCCGACGACCCGCTCATTGCTGAAATTGTGCGTTATTGCAGTGTCTAACATTGCGAGCATTGTTGACCGACTGCCATTGATGCTCTGATTGTCGACAGGCGCACGAATTCAAGCACAACCATCCGCTGTTTGTGCAGAACGCCAAAAAGTCTACGGCTCAGCACGCATTTGATAAGTCTACTTCTTTTAAGGTAAAGGTATACGGGGAGTCCCATCACAAGTCGGAGAGTAAGTCAGCTGAGTCAATGAGCTGAATCAATGGTTGGACGTATCGGCAGCTGGATGAGAAAGGGTCTGAGACTCAGCCTGAGGAATCCCCTTCAAGCACTGGGACGCTCAAACAAGGAGTGGATCAAGACACCACCGCAGTGAAGCCGTCAACACTAGAGGCTGTTGATTCACATTCTTCGCAGACTGTCACAAACGAAAATTCAGCCCAGTCAGCCCGTGCAAAGATTCCAAGGGCGGTTCGTCCAAAAACGAAGGCCAACCCCGTGGATGCTTCCGTGTCTGGTGAGAAGGTATCTACTTTGACTTCGGAGGACACTGTGAAGAGCGAACCATCAAATCCGGTCACTACACCTAAGTTGTCGATGAATGCCAAGAAACCTGCGAAACGCTTGAATTTGGGAAGTCGGAAAAGTAGTGATGTGAAGAGGACGAAAAGTGAAAGATGAAATTGATACATTAGATTCTGCGCTGTATTAAATCAAATATAATCATTACGGATCGCTGGGCATTGATTTTGGCCATCGGGTGTGGGAGGACGACCGAGACTTGGGATCAAATTTATGGGTATCCGTGAACGAAACCCACACAATTTTCGCATGTCAATGGCATTTCCCTTGAGGGACTTGTGCAGCGACCCGCAATTAATCCAATAGAATGTGATGCATTCGGCTGTGTGCTACTGTAGAAGAAAGGGATGTGATGGGAATGGGTGCGTTTCCCAAGTGCGTTTCCCACACGAAGACGCGTCCTTCGTCCAAGCCACAAATGCAGAGTCGCCCTTTGAGTCTGCCTTTGAGTTTGGCTTTCCCCCAATCCCGTTTCATTGACAGTCTGTTTTCTTAACAATGGGAGAACTTATGAAATTTCCTCACCGGCCTGAGGTCGGCAGAGCAGGGCGGCCAATAAGAGTCAGATCTAATTTCTTTTCTATTCTCCGTCTTCCGTCGTCGGACGTTTACCAGTACGATGTCGAGGTACATAGATACCTGACATTTCGGCTCCTACGTTCCGGCAAGAAATTCAAACAGCCAGCGATTTCAATACTTAGATAGTGCCAAACGTCCCTCAAAAAGTGAATCGTCAGGTTTTCCAGAAGGTGCTGGACTCCAACGAAGCAGGATATTTCAATAATAAGGCGCGGTTTGCGGTATAATATACATACAGTGCTTCCTTCCCGTTGCACTGAAACCACGATTAATGTTGCCCGCTCCGCTTTCGAATCTAATGAAGGTGTATGACGGACGAAAAATCATGTATACCCCGGTGAAACTCGCGTTTGCAGACTCTGACGCTGCCATCATGGAAGTGGAGCTCCCTGAAGACAATGATGCTGGCCCTCCAAGCCCCAAAAGGCCTGCGAGGTTGGGTCGAATCTAACAGATCCTTCTTCCCTATTACCTGCCGCTGATAGTATGGGATTAGAAAATTTCGCATGACGATCAAGTTTGTCCGTACAGTTTCAATCGGCGCCCTGGAAGATTTCATCAAAGGCAGGGTTCCGCCCAATCAAGAGGACGGCCCATTGGATGCGATTACGTATGTGTGCGCTGCCATAACGAGTGAAGCCGTTTCCCTAATTTTCCATTATGATATCAGAGCCCTTCAAATCATTGTTCGACACTTTCCCAGCATGCTTCAGAATGTCGTGTCAGCAGGACGCGGATTTTATTGGCGTGGGTTTGCCACAGACCCAAAAGAGCTCAACATCAGGGGTGGGGCAGAGGCATGGAGTGGGATAAAAATGTCAGTAAAGCCGGGAACACGCTGTATGTTGTTGAACGCTGACCTGGGCACCACCACTTTCATGAAATCCGGTGCGCATGGTTCGGACAACTTGATGCAATGGAGTAAACATTTGAAACTTCCCACTCACTCTTAAAACTCGCCAGGCCTGCTCCTCGACATCGTGGCCGACATTTTGAACCGGCGCGACAGAAATGAGTTGCGCACGCCGCTTCGCGAAGATGATTGTCGGAAACTTGAACGGGCTTTAAAGAACTTCCGTGTTGAAGTCCGCGCACGCCCAGACCAGAAAAGGAGACACAGAATTTCGAAAGTCACCACTACGCCTGCGAACAGAACCTATTTTGAATGGGATAATGGAGGCCAGCCTGAACGTATTGATGTTGCTCGATATTACGACATCCAGTACGGTCTTCGCTTGGCCTTCTCTCATCTCCCGTGCCTCGTTGTTGGAGGTAAAATGCTGATGCTATAGCTGCGCCGTTCCATGCCGGCTAACCATTGGTTTTAGCAAAAAACACTTACATACCCGTGGAAATCTGTCACATGCTTCCCAACCAAAGGATTATTCGAAAATTGAACGAAATTCAGACGGTATGTGCTCCTTAAAATGCAATACGGATTCCGTGACTTCTGTTGATTTTTGGCTGCATTCTAATGTAGGCGGAAATGATCAGGGTCTCTCAAAAGAAGCCTCAAGACCGCCTCAATCGCATCACGGATGGCCTCAACGAAATGATTGGCCCATCCGATCGCCATGGCGAATCTCGCATCAACGACCATCTTGGTGCCTTTGGCATCGAGCTTGCGACCAAGCCGATGGATGTCGACGCACGTGTCCTCGACCCTCCCGTCCTCTTTTTTTCCCCCAATTCGGAACAACCGGAACACCGGCCCAGCAACGGTGCTTGGAACCTTCGTAGCCGCCAGGTGGCTGCAACTGTCGTGCTGGAGAACTGGTCTGTCGTGTCTCTCGCAGCCAGAGAAAATCGACGCGTCATAGAGGACTTCATCAAAGTCTTGGTGAGAACGGGTGAGAACTCTGGTCTCAAAATTGTCAATGGGTTCCCGATTATTCGGCCGGAAACTCCGGATCTGGATGCGAAGAACGTCCATGGGATCCTTCAGAAAGCCTGCTATGACGCTATGGGCCCAGGGCGCTCTCACAAACCGCAGCTCATCTTGATCGTTTTGCCTGATACCGGGAAACGATTGTATGGAGAAATAAAGAGGGTGGCGGAAACCGTGATTGGAGTGACTACGCAATGCGTTCAAATCAGCCGTAAGGAGCCTTTTACAGTTGGGGAAAGCTGCTTGCAGCAGTTATCCACTTATTTTGTAATCTTCAGATGTCAAAGCAAAGAAAGTGCCGTACTGTGCGAACCTTTGTCTCAAAATCAATGCAAAGGTGCGGGCGTACGCTTTTGCGGACCATGCCGCCGACACACAATGCCTAACTGTGCAGAGCAGCTCGGTGGCATCAACACCTATCTCGGGAAATTGGGGAACGGTCCCCAGCTACCATTCATCAACGAAGTCCCGACCATTGTTTTTGGAGCCGACGTGAGTAGAATCCCCAACCTTCAAAGAACATGATCCACCTTATTGATAGGGATTACAGATCACACACCCGCCGGCTTTCGATGATACCAAACCCTCTATCGCCTCGATTGTTGGTATGTTGCACCTTCTACCATGTGTATCAGAAGATGCTGGCTGATGGTGTCGTTTCAGCGAGCATGGACGAGACGTGCTGCAAGTACCGTGCCGCAGTGCGCGTTCAGAGGCCGCGTCCTGGAGAACCGGCGCGACAAGATATCATTCAGGATGTTGCCGGAATGGTGACCGAACTCCTGCAAGCGTTCAAAGATACCACGGGCCACGTTAGTGTTGTATTCGACGTTTAACAACCTGCGCGACGTTTCGTTTTATCACTCATCAGTCCTAATCCCTCCATTGGCAGGCCCCCAAACGAATCCTCTTTTACCGCGACGGTGTATCCGACGGCCAATTCGCCAACGTGCGCGACGTTGAGGTCGCAGAAATTCTTCTGGCGTGCTACCGGTTGCACAAAAACTATTCTCCCAAAATTACATATGTTGCCGTGCAAAAGCGACATAGCGCGCGGTTCTTCCCGATTCACAGGGAGGATGCGGATAGATCTGGAAATGTGCAGGCTGGCACGGTTGTGGACCGAGGTGCTGTGAAGTAGTTTGAATCAGGCAATGATGTTGGAGTTGCGGCGGGTTGTTAACATGCTCCTCGTCCCAAAAACCGCTCTGCAGGTGTCGTGCATCCCGTTCATTTCGGTCAGTTTGGATTTTTCAGGGGCGGCCCTTGTTCGTTCTCGCTCGTGCTGACCATTTTTAAAACAGACTTTTACTTGAACTCGCACGCCGGTCTTCAAGGCACCAGTCGCCCCTCCCATTGTAAGTTCTCACCCATTCCACCACCGTCCAGTCACCTGACACAAACCCACTCTCCCCCACCCAGACTACGTCCTCGAAGACCAAAACGGCTTCACATCCGACTCCCTCCAAGAACTCACCTACCGCCTCTGCTACATCTACGCCCGCGCAACGCGGTCCGTATCCGTCGTCCCGCCCGTGTACTATGCCGACTTGATGTGTCAGCGCGCTCGCCTGTTTTTCGAGGGGTGGGATGACTCAGAGTCGAGTTTGAGCGGTGGGAGCGATGCGAGTGCGTTTGATAAGTCGTTTAGGAATGTTCATAAGGAGTTGGAGGGTAAGATGTTCTTTGGTGAGTGTAGAATTTGTTGGGGTGCGCTTGCAAAATGTTTAATGCACGATAATTGTATGGAAGTGGGCGGGATTCTTTATGCTCAGAACTAATTTGACATTCATTTTACAGTCTGAACCCCGGCGAGCGTTGCTACATTCCAATCGCGTCTGAGTTTACCACTGTTTTGGAGAGTATCGTTTACATTCTATTATCTGTTGTTAGGTTTCTGGTTTTGTACGATGGCTTCATTAGGCCGTGGTTTTGAATACACGTAAAGCATTGGACCCATTGGCAGCTGTGATTTTGACAAAACCCATGGAGATATTTCACAATAAAAAAGCACTCTTCTATCACCTCCAGCCTTTGCATTAAATGCGCCTTTATCGCTTTAGCAAAACACTATACAGTATCAGCTAATAATTCCACCGCATGTCGTCGTAAACCCCGCCAGAGCCCCACCCCACGCGTCAATAAATAAGCTCCTCTTTTACCACCCACTCACCACCCAACCTCCTGCACCCACATCTCACCCTCGGCCCAACGTCCCTTCATTTCCCGTTGGAGCGCCGCCCCCACAACACCACACCACATACCCCCTTCCTTCCAACACTTTAGCGCACTGCACCCTGCGTCGATAGCTCTCACCCCATTAGCTATGGCCATCTGATCCGTCAACACCCACGGCGGGAGTCCCGCCGGCGTCGCAGCGGCGGCCGCCGCGAGGTTGTTCATTTGGTGCTGGGGGATCATGTGGTGCGGATGGTTATGGGGGTGAGCGCCGGCAAGTATATGCGCCATGAGGACGTCGGCCAACACGGGGCGGGGAAGACGGACGCGTTCCAAGGTCGGGCACGAGAATGCGAGGGCTAGCAGTGTGGATTGCGTCGCGAGTGGGGTTTGGCTGCCAATGTCTAGAGTGTTCAGGGTGGGTCCTCGGGCGCGGATGAGGTTAATGATCGCTTGTTCGGTGCTTGGAACGTTGGTGGCGATCAGGGTTGTGAGGGTGGGCGGCGCGTGGTCGACGATGGCTGCAAGGGAGGCGTCGCCGCCTGACGTCTTGGCAATGTTGAGGTGGGTCAGGTTCGAGCATGTATTGAGCAGCAGTGTAAGGGATGTGTGGTTGATACTGGCGCCAGTAATGTCGAGAGTATGAACGTGCCGAAGGTAAGGAACCAGAAGAGTCAGTTGAGCGTCAGTCATGTAGCAGCCCGTGTCGCCCTGCAACCAGCGCTTGCCGCGTTTCGGGGCGCCAGCCGCAAGAAGAACGCGGATCGGCGGGTGAGTGGATGGTCGTGCAGCGAGCCCAGCACAAAACTTGGCGACCCATTCGTCACGGTTCAAGTGAGCTGGGAGGTTAATTTGGCTCGCTCTGCCGCGTCCGATTCCCTCCAGGACATACTCGGCAAAATGAGTTGGACCTATTTTACTCAAGCGAGAAACCCCAGCCAAATCCACCACATCCAACCGGCCAAAACATTCCACAAGGCCGCCCAACACGGCGTCGTCCGAGAGGTTCCACCAGTCCCAATGCCCAAGCGTGCCTGACAGGGAGAGATTCGACAACAAGGGGGTGGAGCGCAAAATCTGATACAGGGTCCTCACGTCCAATTTCAGCGCGGACAGTCTGAGAGCCTTGAGGTTACAGCAGATTGTTGCCATATCGATCAATCGCTGAGCATGCATGGACTCATCAATAAAAAAGCGACCCAAATCCAATTTTTGCACCAACGAAGCACAAGGCACGGGTCTAACGAGTGCAGACAGCGCAGCAGCAGCAGGCCGTGGTGTAGACCCCTCGACAAACAACCGGAATCCATGATTGTTTCCAACATACGGGGCGCGCCACAACGCAGACATGAGCATTTTGTAATAATGCCTGCTGAGGGCTGATAATGCCATCAACGCTCGCTGACGGAGTCTCAGATCCGCGTTAGTTTTTGGGTCAGGAAACATTTGGTCCAGGATGAGATCAATAATTTCCGGAGGCAGGAAGGATGCCGCCGATACGCGCTGCTGTTGTGGCATTGTCAAAGATTCGTCTTCTTGCAGAGGGTGCGCGTCAGATGCGCTTGTGGATTCGGATTCCAAGGATACTCCTATTGTGAGACAACTCAAATTCTCCAAAACAGAAGCCGAAATTGGGTCTTCTTGCTTTGTCAAGTGTCGTTGTGGTCCTGGGTGGGGATGGACAGGTGAGGATGAGGAAGTGGCGGGCGTCGCAGCAGGTTTACTCCGAACAGTGGAAAGAGCCGCTTTGGCAAAACTACCAGCAATCCGCAGTGAACAGATAAAGCCGGTCAGTAAGGTAGTCCGGTAGTCCGATAGTGCAAGAAGAGCTTGTGTAAGGAATGGGCCAGGAGTGTCGGAGACTTTACCTTTTTATGCCGTCGATTTGGGTCGGAAGTGCGGGGTTTTTCATTTGCGGGAGTGGGTTGTCCTGCTGTTCCCGTCTAAGCAAGCCTTTCCGCCAGCTTGAGGAGGCGGAGCAGGGTGGTCTGTTTGTCTTTTTTGTGGTTGGTCGTAGTTGTAGTTGTAACAGAAAAGACCGAATGGATGGGAGTGAAAAAAAGCGGGAGTGGGATGCTGGTGGTTGCTGGTGGTTGCTGGTTGCTGGTTGTGGTTGGTTGTCCGGGCGAAAGCAAAGCGCGCCCACCAGGGCCCCAATTCAAAGCCCCCCCGGCCAGCCAGGCCAGCAGGACGCGCAGTCATTCGATTGGATGCATCGGGTGCGTTGCTGCAAATGAAAGGACGTGTCAAAAAGTCTCACCTCCCCGCAATCTCCTCAAGCTCAACTTCCCCAGCCAACCACCCGTCCACACCACACTAAGATACCTGTTCCGGTGCTCTGTTAACAACATACAAAAACGTTCAATCATGAAGCCAAACCCTAGCCCGCGTTCCAGTCCCGCTCGCTCAAGCTCAAGACTTGCAATTCACCTCGACATACCCATTCCCGTCTTGCCCTCAACTACCACCCCGGCAAACTCTCCCACTGCGACCTGCGCCCCTGACCACCTCTTCTTGTCCCCTTCGCGTATCATAGAGCCAAAGATTATTCACAGGGTCAACCACGCTCCCTTGAAACCTCAGTTTCGTACATCGCCATCCAAGAGTGCCAGCAGAGCGTCGGCTGCGCTGGTTTCCAGTGTGATGGGCGGTGGTGGGATGGGAGCCGGAAAAGCGAATGCAAATCTTGTTCGAGCAGCGCTGGAAGCGAGCCGGGAGACGGAGAATGGGAAGGGGTTGTTGGCGGCTGCAAGCGAGGGGCGGGTGGAGGGTGTGGAGGCCTGGTTGGCAAAAGGAGCAAATGCGGATTTTGCAGACGACAAAGGAAGAACGGCTTTGCACTTTGCTTGCGTTGCCGGTGAGTCCTTTCTGTTATCTTTTCTACGGAACGGTCATGCCATTGTATTGCCATGTTTTGACTTCACCGCTTACGGGCAACACTTTGCAGGTCACCTTCCTGTTTTAAACTGCTTGATCAAAAACTCGGCCGACGTCTGCGCGCAAGATATGAATGGCAACACCCCGCTACATCTAGCTGCTATTTCAAACCAGCTGGACTGCGTGCTGGCCCTACTGCGCGCGGGTATGGTCTGCTTTGCGTTGAATTCCGCGTTCCCAGGGACGGTATCCAAACAACCTCACCTTTGCATTTCCAGGGGCAAAAGTGTCGGTAACAGACAACTTTTCACGCACGCCGCTCGAACTCGTCCGAAGCCGTCTTCGCATCATCTCGGACCGGGAAAGTGGGAAACGCACACCGCAGTCCCTAATATCCGAAGTCAGACAGGTGCGGAAAACCAAAAGGCTGTTCTTTCCCCCACACACAGCGAACGCAACATACTATCGCCGCGTTTCGATACTGAACAACGTCAAAAAAAACATTCTAGTTGGTTGAAATACTAGCGCTCTGTACCAGCGCCGCGACAGCCACTTGGACGCCCGCTCTCCGCCCCCCTCCCAAACCCGACTCGCACGCCCTGGACATGGCCGCTCTCACCGACCGCTTGGCGGTTATATCCACCGCAGACGATGCATTGGATGCCATCGCAGAAATGCAGAGTATGTTGGATCAGCTGAGTATCAACCAGAGCTGAAAAGTGAGCCCTGCACGGATGGGAGAAGGAGGGTGTGGGATTGTGTATGTGCAAATGTTGAGGTAGATAGGGACATAATTGGTTTTCTTTATGATTTGGTTTTTAGCTGTATGTTTTTTGCATTGGCATTTTTCTTTTTTGCATTGACTCATGTTTGTTGTGACGTGACCGTTGGGATGTTCTGCAAACGTTAATAAACGAAATCCGGACCCAAGAAAAACACAAGTGGCAAAAGAAGTATCTTCGACGTATTATCATGTACCATCCGCACTCTGCCCACAGGCCGTCGAGCTACCCGACACTCCAGAGTCTTTGCAACCTAGTGTGGGACACCAGAAACTGCACACCCGAGAAACTGCAAACCAAAAAGTACTTTGACACATTTTGACTAGTATTACATTGCGTTTTGCTTTTTGAAGAGGGGCGACACTTTTTCGCCGCCGTGAACAGAAAAAATAACAAAAGAAAACAGAAAACAGGGAAAGAAAGAGAACAAAGATGGAAAAAAGAAACCTACACCACAACATCCATACATAAAAACCAAACCCCACTTTCGCCGCTTGCCCTTCATCTAAGACTACCAACCCTCAACACGACGTGCTCCCTAGTTTCAGCTAAACAAGAAAGACTTCTCAGTTTCCATATCCAAGTGAAGGCTAAGCCTTGGTGCAACCCGCGACTCCCCACGCTGATTCCACGGCGCCGACGGGCGGTCCAGGTACGTGGGTGCCGTCATGACGGATTCACGGGGTGGAGCGCCGACAGTATCCTTATCGCGCGACATGCCGGTGGCTTGTTGCAACACGGTGGGTGCGGTTACGACCGACCCGATTGCTTCATCACTCGGTCTCCTTGATGATTCCCCACCCACAACCCCACCACTACCACCAGAATTTGCATCCTCATCCTCATCCTTCCGCCGACGCCCCGTTTCGTCCACACCCGTAAAGGATGACATAGATCCCTTCCCAGAGTCCAACCGCCCAAATGTTGCGGCGCCCGGCACGCCAGCAACGTCATCTTGATCCATATCATACAAAACCGATGGTAACAGTCCCCGGCGGCGTTCTTTGGGCCCGACAGGGCGAGTATAGGAAAGGAGTTCGCTCGGGTACCCATAGCGTCCGTACTCGGATTCTGGTTCGTTCTCGTTTGAGGGTGATGAGGATGATGCGTGGGGGAGGGATGGTGGTTGAGGAAGTGAGTCGCCTGACCGTCGTCCGCCGGCTGAATCTTTCACTTCACTGTCCTTCGTCTCCTGCGAAGACGGCTCACTGGCTTCATGTTCACTGTCACCACCAGCGCCTTCCTCTGAACGTCGCAGTTTCCCGCTCTGCCGCTCCGCAACAGCCGCTGAAATCCTTCCAGCAGCGGTGCTACTGGCATCCATAGGTTCGACACTCCACCCGACAGAAGAATTAACGGCGGAACCAACCATCGACCCCACCGCAGACCCAACAGCCGATCCCACAACCCCGCGATCCGTCGCCGCGTCTTCTCCATCCTCTGTCGTCTCCCCAGCGACATCCTCCGCACCAACAATTTGCGCCTCGTTCCCTTGCTCATCCTCAAATTCGATAGGTCCAAACACCCACTCCGCCTGCTCGATCAACGTCTCTACAACCGTGCATTGGAACGGCATATCCTGCATGATCCGCGCCAGCGAGTCAAGAGCAGGCGGGGGCCGTAACAAGGTTGGACCAAAGATGATGGAGAGGTTGCGGACAGACATTTTGTTGCGATCGCTGTAGGATGCGACGCGATTGAGGTGCTCGCATACCAGTTTGAGAGTGGCAAAGTGTTTTGCAGGGAGTGCGTGAACCATATCTTGAATGGCAATCATGCGGTTGCGCCAGTCTCCAATTTCTGCATGGTTAGCTCTGAATGTCAGTCGCCAATTAAAAAAATTGGCGGAAAAGAAATCGGAAACTTACGTGTAGCAGAAATAAAACCTTCATACAAATCAAACGAACACAGCGGCTCCTTCTTCGGCCCCATCCCATCTCTCAAGAATCCCTTAATAACGCTTGTCAAAACATGTACATCGTTATCATACACATTGCTCCCCAAAAGATGGGAAGCAACCATAGGCGGAATGCTCGACGTCGAAACCCGCCTCATATGCCGCTGCGGAGGACCCACAACTGACGGTGCCACATCCAAACTCGACCTGCCTCCACCACCTGACGAAACCGTTTCCGCTAGAGAGAGGCGGGAGGAGCGGCGGGGGAGAACGGGGACCAGATCGGATACGGGTGAAGAAAGGGGTGTTGTTGATGACGATTCTGGAGGTGGCCGCAGCTCCACCCGGTTTGGATCGGCGTCGAAAAGATGACGGAGGCGGGCGACAGTGGCTGCACTTCCGGAGATACGGTACAATCCTTCATTTTCCAGACCTAATCACCCAAGGACTCAGATGTTAACGAAATTGACGGTTATGACAGACATCAAGACATCGCCCAGCTTACCGATTTCTTCCACCAACTTGATGCATTTCTGCAACAACAACGGCACATCTCCAACATGTTCGCGATACCCACTTCCAATCGTTCCCTTGGTGCTCGCAAGGGTTCCAGAAGACGCCGGTCGCGACTTGCCCACCCTCCTTCGCAACGTCGAGGTCCTCGACACACTGGTCGCCGAACGATGCAGTCCTGTGGCGGGCGGGAGAGGAAGGGAAATTTCTTTGCCCTTGGGTGCAAACAGATTCTTATTCTTGTTCAAGAACGGGAAGAAGAGTTTTGTGGATGACGCTTGACTCTCCGGTTCAACCAACGACGCTCCGCTGAGATTGGTGGGCTTCGCGCGTTCTTTTTCCTTCTTCTTTTCCTCTTTTTCGCGTCGATCCCGGTCAAGTTTTGCACTGGCCTTTTGGAACGCCGCAACCACCGCGTTGTCCTCTTTCTCCGGGCGACTGTTTTTCTTTTTGATTTTTTTCTCTTCCGCCTTACGCTTCTCGTCCCAGTTGAACACTTCATGATCCAGCATCGCGTTCGATGGTCCAGGAGACGGGTCTCTTTCCCGTCCGGCATATGGATTCACGTCCAAACGTTGGGCGTCGGATGTAAGCGCCGCCTGCATCATAGTCGCCTGCATCATAGTCATGTCGGCTGGAATACCGCCACTCTCAACTTTGACAAAGTTGGTAGGACCCGAAATGACGATTTTGGTTTTCGGAGGTTCTTTTTCCTTCTTCCACCGGTTTCCAAACAATTTGGAGATGCCTCTCGAGTGGTGACCTCCTGCAGGCGCAAGAGAGCCTGAAGACGGGGCTTCGCTGAAGGAACTCATCACTGGCCCGTCAGGATTCACTGGGGTGGAAACAGTAGTATTCACTGGTAGAATCACTGTCTGCGGGACACCGTCTGTACCAATGGAGGGTAATATTTGAGTTCTCAGGGGTGTTCTGGGAATTTTGGACGAGCGAGCCGGTGGGGTGGGAGGGGCCTCGAGTAGCGGAGCAGCGCGAGAAGGTGGAGGCGGGCTTGACTCTTGCACGCGGATGGATACCTCCTCTCTCTCTTGGACCTGCGGGAATCGTGCGCTGCTAGGACTAGCCGGAAGACGGTCATAAAAGGAGCTATGGAAGGAGCTCTTTTCAGGAAGCGAATCTCTATCCATGTCATCGTCGTCCGCTAACTGAGCCTCTGTTTCTTCTGCTATCGACTCTGCCATGGATGCAGAAGCAACTGTTTCGGCTGACTTGTGCACTGCAAGGGTAGGCAGCTCCTTCTTGGTCAAATCGCTCACTGCCTGAATCGCCACGATCCATTCATGGATTTCCTGTTTACGAGTAGGAGAGTCTCGAACAGCCGACGCAGCACTGGATTGAGTGAGCTGGTCCCACAAAAGTTCATCATACGTGACGACGTCAAGTAGAATCTGCTCCGCTTTCATTCCTCCTCCTCCAACCATCCGGGACAATGTTGAAACGCCGGTTGTCAGGATCAAGTGAGAGGTGCTTGTAGGTTCACCATGTGCAGAGCTCATCGACCAGGATGTGGGAATACCATTCGAGTTTGCGATGATGTCGACTGTCGCCTTATGGAGAGGCATGTAATGAACCAGCGACCTCTGCATGCAACAGCACAATTAAGTATCCCGGACCAAGATCCACGTCATTATCCTGACGAGAGGACGACTTACGGGAGCATTGCGCATGTCCGAATATGGCCCGAGCCCAGTCATGTACGAGCGCAAACTGTCATTCGACGGGCGCCTTTTGTCCACCGAAATCCGCTCTGGTTTCTGAAATTCCATTGAAGGTTTTCTTCCGTGACGGTTTTTCTTTCCGATGGAAGTAAAGAACTGATTTGTGGCGGAAAATGTTAGTAACATAGTTTTAAGGTTCCAAACTGTCACAAAATCGACTTTTCCCCAACCTTGTGGAAAGACTTTGAAGGTTGCGTCTCCGGAAACAATGGATTTCGTGTACTGGATCCAGATGCTGCTCCAGGTGTAGCTGGTTGCGGCGACCGTGGGGGCTCGAGTAGAACATAGAACATCAGGTACCTTCCTCTCACTTCCGCAAAGTAGAGTTCCCATTCATCGCTGTCTTTGGAGGATTTCTGCTCCACCACCGCTTCAAGCTCCGTCTTTTTGCCCTTTGACTTCGATTTTAACAAGGACCCAATTCCTCTTGAAAGCATTTTGGTGGCGGATGGTTTCGCCAGAGCCCGCGAGCGTACTCCTTTGTTTGCCGATGTTGACAAAGGGTTGGTGGAGAGGTCTTTGCGCAATACAAAGCCAGAGTGCAAAACTGGCCAGTCCGCAGCAAGTGATTGGAGTGCGGCGGCTGTTTCCTGCTGTTGAATGAATTCGCTGACCTGATTTACAAATGAACGTAAGTTTGTCTAGCAAACATCAAAGTGTTAGGAAACCAATTATTACATACACCAAGGGGCGGGAGCATGACAGCTGCTACGCTGGGAGACATGACCGGCAATGGCTCGGTAATTTCAGGCACCACGACAGTCAAGGAAGTCCTGTGGGTCTCGATCCGCCGCATGGCCCCCTCATCGGTTTCCTCTTCCGCACTTTCACCAATGCTCTCCAATATAGAACTTGATTCCACCTCCTGCAATCTGAGGAAAGGGACCGACTGCCGCCGAGAGGACGCCAAACTTTCCCTGCTGGCGGATCTCTCCATGACGGGACGAACCGCCGACGAAATAACCTCTTCGTACGCCGGGGCAGCGTTTGATCCGTCAAATTCCGATACAGAGGATGCGATCTCCCTCAGTTCATTGGTGGGATCTTCAGGAGTTGTAGCAGACGGGAGCAGATCAATAGAAATGACATTATCCTTCGACCCGTCCATAATGATGATGCTGTTACGAGACCGTGTCGTAGTCGGGGTCGGAGGTTTTTCGATTGGTGATTGCATCGAGCTGACGGAAATCCGATTGGGCAAACTGATAGACACGGCGCTTCCGTCTGGTGAGCTCGACGACACGATTATTCCCGAAATCCTTTTCTCCGCAGACATTCTTTTTTCAGATGTCACTTCCTGCTGCTGGGGTATATGGTAGATGGACAGCTGCGTGTGGGGAAGTGTGATGTTGACGGTCGGGGTTGAAACAGTGGTGGAGACATCACTGACATTGTCAGGTTCTGTTTGTGTTCCTCTGTCCACGTAAGACGGGCGTCTCGTGTTTATTGCCACATCGGCCGAAACTGGGACAACCTGCGTGGACGTCTCTTGGGACATTGAAACGCTGCTGCCAAATTAATTGTTGGGTTGGTATACGGGGATCTCTTTGGATTCTACAAGTTGGCAGGCCACCACAGTACGCTACCTATCAGCCTCGCACAGAATGTAGACGAGGGTCCAAGATTCCCAAATCCAACTCTCTCACGGTTGATAGGGGTCCTTTGAAGATTTTCGACAGGAGCCGCGCAAAGACGTTTCAGCGGAATAATTTTTCGACGTTCGGTAGTCGACACGAGCGATCGAGTCGTGAAAGGAAAGAGAAAAGTATGGATTCTCGGGCCCTCCTGAGCTGAGATTAGCAAACAGCAGTGGGCAGATGATGCTTTACTTTGTGGTTGTCCTCGTCGTCGCCGCTATTTTTGTTGTAGTTGTTGTTGGCAATTTGTCGATGTCGATGCCCTTTTCGAAGAGAAGCCCTTTTTGCCCCGAGAAGGGGTCTTTAGGATCTGTGGGTCTTTTGGGTTGTGGGAATCCCGATTCCAGGAGAACGCAGGCGGGTAAGCCGCACGCTGACATAAGCACCCTTGCGGTATGCGGAAATGCGCAGTGATCCGGGCTGGCCGTGTCTGTCTTGGTGCCCGCCAGTTTCGGCAATCAAAAACACACACCATTCAATTGCCAAGACGTCGCTGGACGTCAGGTCGAGCAGAAACAGGGCTTCACGGGCACCTTTGAGCTACAAACGACACGTACCCAGTATCCAGTACCCAGTGATGTTGGGTAACGGCAATCTTGGGCAACGGCAAATTGCAACCAGTCAACGGATACTATTACCACGTCCCTCCCCCTGGAGGAGCACTTGCCGTCAAAGTCCTCCTCCACCCCAACTACATGAGGCTTCAAACTCCATTGTCTGCTTCCGCTTTCCCCTTGCATGACATGACACGCGAAGAGGGTCACGGCAGTTGATTGCGGGTTCAGCACCAGAGCATAGTAATCCAATATGGAATACTGGGACCATGCGCTGGAGTGGTGAGAAACTGCTCTCCAATGATGGCAGGATGATGCACCGGAACTCTCTTTTGCCATCTTCTTTTTGAAGTCCACACAAATTTCGTGGGGGGGCATGCAATCTTCCGGATTTATTTAGACAAAGCGCTCAGATCCATCATTGCCAGCTGAAATAGGTGTGTGCAATTTGTCTTGTCTCAGTTTTGTCTGAGGGTGGACGTTCATTGCAACCCTTGATGATACACAGTCATCCACCGCACTCTGCCAAACAAACACTTGCATGCCCGATAAAGCAAAAGACGACAAGCAAAAAACGAGATTGCGTTGCCTTTCACCCAATCTGTGGATTTGAGGACAGAGCAGTTGGGTATCCAACGGAGAATAGCCTTCTGTACGGGACCGCAAAGGACACACTTGGGTGTGCTTTGCTTTAGCCCATGAAGCTTTGTAGCGTTACAAAATTGATCTCCAGCTGCGTGACGACCTCCCTGTTCCCCAAGGTGGGAGTTGGTTGAATTGAAGGGTGTTCTTTAGTAATGGAAGGACAAAGATGCCGTCTTTGTTACTGTATCACGTTGCGGTCCTCCTATGACTTATTGACATCTGCCGAAGAGCAAAGCACACGACTGGCTTACGAAATGATGTGGTTCCATTGTTTGGATCCAGTGTGGTTGCATCGGCAGAAATCCGATCCTGGAGCGTCATCGTCCTCTCGTCCTCCCACCTCTCCCACCGCCGTCAGTCATCCCTTTTTGCATGTCTTCCTTCTTTTCCCGTCTGTTCAGTGGTTCCTCTTCATCACCAACCGCAATGTCCAACGTAAAGGAGTTTGTCGAGACCCAAATTAAAAACAACAAGACGGTGGTATGTGTCCGCTCATTCCAACTATTTTTACGCACGGTACAGACTGTTTTACCAGCGGCCCCAATTTCCACGCATAGGTCTTCTCCAAAAGCTACTGCCCGTACTGCACCCGCGCGAAACGCTTGTTGGATTCCCTGAAAGTACAATACGCGGCGTTTGAACTAGACCAACGGGACGATGGGAGCGCTATTCAAGATTATTTGAAGGAGAAGACGGGACAGCGGACTGTGCCGAATATCTTTATCTCTCAGCAGCATGTTGGTACGTGGATGTTTGTCTGGCAGGATAGTTTGGGAAGGATGCGATTGGGACGATGTGTTTTGAGGTGGCTTCGCGCGGATTGTAACGGCTTTCCTTTTCTCTATCTTTTGCAGGGGGTTGTGATGATTTGCACGCAGCACATTCATCGGGAAACCTTAAAAAGCTTCTTGAATAAAATGACTATGAAAGTGTATATAGTGAATCAAAGTAAAGCTTTTGTACGCATAAATAGAGACAAAGAAACATTTTTGTGGGTGACATACGGGCGGCTCTGTCGATGAGATGGCCTTCAAAGGAGAGTATGGAGGTTTTATGCGTCTTTTCCCTTGATTTTTGATATGCCCATAAATCCGTTGTAATTGATGGAGAGGGGAGTCCATCACAGAAATGGAGGAACAAGATCTCGGGTCGAATGAGCCCTGCATCTCTGCATGCCCCTGTCAGCCCTCCTGGCGTGAAATTTGGGTGGGTTTAGTGGAATTTCACGAGTGGCGTTGAACACGAAGGAACCCCGAAAGGCTCTTCACATGTGACTTTCGCGTCTGCATAAAAGACGGCCACTTCCCCCCAACCGACCACAAACGCACCCCCAACATTCCTTAATTTTCACAACCTCATTACTCTACCCCCAAACTACCACAAGCATAATGGTCGCAAACCTTGCAAACTACACCGGAACATGGTCGCTGACCGGCGGTGACCAATACCAGGACGTTCTCGCCGTACGTTTGTTTACCAGATACATCTCCGACGGTGTTCGAACACTTGTTGATGACCGCTTCCATTATGCTCATGAAAAACCCATACCTCCCCCCCTCCACAGGCCCAAAGCGTCGGCTTCGTCATGCGCAAAATCATCGCAAACCTCACCATCACCTACGTCGTCACCAACGAAATCGTCGGCGACAAGGACGTGAAACTCCAAGACGTCGACAACCTCAACAACGTCGCCACATGGATCGTCGACGGCCAGGAGCACGAGACAAAGGACCCCATCTTTGGGCCCATGAAATACGTCTGCACGCGAAACGAGCAAGGGTTCATTGTCCTCCGCGCCTGGAGCGAGAAGTACAAGTGGGAGAATGTGGCCGTGTGGGAGTTGAATGGGGATACCCAGATCAGAAAGAACGTGTTCAAGAGCCCGAAACTGAACAAGGAATTTGAGATGGTGTTTACAAAGAAAGCGTAGACCGCAGATTTTGTACGTTCCGGCGTTCGGCGGGGTGCGGCGGCTGGGGAGGGCCCAGTGGTTGGAGGGAAGATGAACTTTTTGGATGTACAAAGAGTGTGACCCTTTTTGGATGTACACGATAGGGAGTGTGAGGCCGCCCAGCCAGTAAATATACTGTACATGTAACGTTAGGTTAGAGTCATCTTCCAATGTCGGCTTCGAACATGCAACGTGTCTGTTTGTTTGGTGGCTTCATCCTTGACCGGCAGCATCTGCACCTACATATGCTTCCTACCCATCGAAGAGACTCGCCCGTCCTGAACGTCGTCTGTCATTCAAAAACCGCGACAAGCAATTTAAAGGAGCGCGATACAAGCGAAATTCCAGTTCAGATGGAGTTTTGAAATGCCCTAATTGCATTCTCAAAGCATTGCCCATAGGAATGAAATAAACAAACAAATCCAGTTCGTCCACAACGGCGAGCAGAAGAGTCTCGTTCGCCATTTGGCAAATTTCTTGGTGATTCAGCTATTTACTCTATACTTATATCTAAATCAACCAGAGATGATGGTTTAACGCTTGCGGAGGACTTCGACAATAGCGGCTGTCGCCCAAAAGTTAGAAGTACATACCCGCATTTGACACAACTATAAAAGATGGTCTGCCCCTCATCCGCAGACCTCAGTTGGGCGGTGTGGAAGACCATCTCGGGTGCTTCGCATTTGGGGCATTTTTCTTTGATCTAGAATGTAAACCAAAGATTCAGTGATGTGATCGTGAAGGAGAACGGAAGCAGAGCGCTTCTCCTTCTTTTCGCCGTATGCTCACTGTTGCACCGTCACGCAAATGTCCCGCCTTCTCTCCATCCCCCTTCTCGTTGCCTGCCTTCGCGACGGTCGGACGGTCGGGGAAGGCTCCCGGCCGGGACGTTGTGACGACTTCGACGGACTCGAATGCTACAAACCCAATGCTCTCGTCAGTTTTGCTCGACGGATAACTCAACAAGGTACCCAGTCCACCCATAACCCAATACACACCGTCAGCAATGACGGCCCCCCCGCAAACTTCGCAAGTGACATGGTCCTCAGCGCCCGACGGAGGGTCCAGCAGCGAGCCGCAGTCTGGGCAGAACACGAGAGAGTGCGGGGTACGTTTTTGTTTTTGGGATCTCGAGGAGGAGGAGAAGGTTGTTGTTGTGGGCATAATGGTGTTGGCGGCGGGTTGGCGGGGTTGCAATGCGAATGGAAGCAAACTCGAACGAGGCGGGTACGGAGTCTCCGGGGGCACAGCAATGTCCGAACTCACGGACATTCGAAACCTCCTTAGGTAGCTCGTCGTTCTCCCACCGTGGCTCCTTCTCTTCCCCCACACGTCCATCGCATCCATCCAGATCCGACGGTCAGCGGTCAGCATCCGTCCATCCATCCTTCTCCTCTTTAATAGGTCCGTACCAGCAGCATGCATGCAACCTCCCTCTTCCATCGGCCGTCGTTCCACTTGTCAGTTGCCTGAGATCACCCCATTCTGAGGAGGACATGCCAGACGACTGAGTGTATTCAGAAGCAGTTTTGTCTCGTTTAACCAACAATCCGACTCCGAACGCCGAACCGCTTCTCAACCTTTCACTCCAACCATACTGCTTCTTGGATCGTTGTTCAGCCCTTGGACAACGACACTCATGATGGCGGTCCCTTTTCAGCCCTTGCTGTTCCGTTCAGCCAGGGCGGGGAGCTCTTAGGAATCGCAGCTGGTTGTGGCGGCGACACTCCTATTGGAGCCGATGGGTTTGGAGTTGGTTTTTGTCGAGACTTGGAGAGCAAAGTGGGGCTGACCAAGCTTTCTCGGTCAAATAGCTTGAATAGTCAAAATGGTCCGTATCTCTGTTCTCAACGACTGCCTCAAGAGCATTGTCAACGCCGAGAAGAAGGGAAAGCGCCAGGTTTTGGTTCGCCCCAGCTCCAAGGTCGTTGTCAAGTTCCTCTCTGTCATGCAAAGGCACGGTGAGTATCATTTTCGGCGTCTGTTCCTGTGTTTTGGCGGGGTGGTGGAAAGGTTGCGGGAGGGGATATTGTGCGAAACGTTTTGCCTCCGAAGTATAACTGGACGCTGTCGGACGCCTGGACGTCGCCAACTCGGCACACGTTTTTTAAGTCATCGGGAAATCATCAGAGGGGTACTTACAACCCTCGTTTCGCAACCAACGGAGCTTTGGGCCTTATATCCCCGCGACATCAGTTTTCTGGAATCTCTATTCATCAGCGTTTGCATGATTATACTCATCATCTGTGTGTGTTCCATCCCAGGCTACATTGGCGAGTTCGAGATCATCGACGACCACCGTTCCGGCAAGATTGTCATCCAGCTTCTTGGCCGTATCAACAAGTGCGGTGTCATCTCTCCTCGCTTCAACGTTCAGCAAAAGGACATTGAGAAGTGGATCAACAACCTCCTTCCTTCCCGTCAATTCGGTTACATTGTGGTATGTATTCCAGGGATAGCATCTGTTGTCATCATCTTCAGCCATATCGTGGACTGGGTGCTAATTTATGTTTTCTTGTCGTTGCCAGTTGACCACCTCTGCCGGTATCATGGACCACGAGGAGGCCCGTCGCAAGAAGACTGGTGGAAAGATTCTTGGTTTCTTCTACTGAGCGTCTCTCTTGGTTGATGGGATTGGATGCGACGCTCCGCATGTAGTTACCCAATAGATCTGGTTGGGCAAAAAACAGAAATTGTGTTCGTTTCTCTGAGGTTTCTGCCTTCGTGAACGGGGTGATTGTTTTGATAGGTTGGTGGGACAGGGTTGAGACACGGGAACCGCGTTTCAATTCGCAGGTTTGGATCAAGAGGAAGATATTCTCGAAAACCCTTCGACGACACTTCTAACGCGGTCCTCGCCAACATCCCCCACCACCCCACACAACTCTACCATTTTACCCCACTCCTCGTCCGATACACCGTACTCCCCGATACTCCTCCAATTTGGGCTCTTGATGCCTCGCCGTAGCCAATTGAAATCCTCCACGGTATCGTGCCGACTACATGAAGGCGAAGCATCCAATCCCGCCTCCTCAAACGCAGAAGAAGGCGGGAAGGCGGCATACGGGTAACTGCCAAACGAAATCTCGCTGCAATCTTCAATGATGGGCGGTGTAAGGGCATGGATGTAGACATGCGTAGAACGACTGTTGTGCATCCGGAACTGGCGACATGCCGTCACCAGAATGCACCCCTCGCATCCTTCCGCTAGCGTCGACCCGCCCATCGCGCCTGCCACTATTACGCAATTTCGTAGGTTGCGCACGTGGAGGGCAGCTATTGGCCCGGGAAGGAGGTATACTATGCAACCGACCAGAGATTCCAGTCGGATGTCTTTGGGCGGGTCTGAAGTAGAAGGATTTGCGGGAAATCGGAGAAGGCGGTTGGTGAGGGAGGCAAATGTAGCCTCCGAGCTGGGAGGAGAAACTTGCGCCGATGGTGAAGATGGGCGTTCCGCACCAGAAGCTTGACCGCTGCTGGTTGTCCATCCCCTCCCTCCCGCCGTTGCCGCCGCTTCCGCACTTTTTGCTGCTCGCCGCGATGCGAAGGAGAATTTGCCCCTTGGAGCCGAGTTGGAGGATAATTTATCTTGGACGTCTTTAAGCATCTAACATATCGACGTAGATGCACTTGAGACATGTGTGCGAATCCCAGAGTCACATACTAACCACAGAACATACCGCTGAACACTGCCTCTGATCATATGCGGGTAAGTACACCGTTGCATCGGTTAATTTTTTTGACAAAGCAGCGACGCTGGCTCGGAGGGATGATTTCTGCGCAAGATCATTTGAAGGTAGTTTTGCCAGTGCGGTCTGGATTGCTGCAATCAAAAAGAGATGAGGGGGGCTGTATGAGGACGGGCTCCAGCCAAAAAAGGTGCCCCAATAATGACTTTTCATTTACATTCGCACTCTGTTTTGAAGTCGTTGCAGAACGCAGCAGAAGCCTGCTTGATGTCGGTTGTGGGATTGAATTGTGAAGAAGGCGCGTCTGACGTCCCACTACGTCCCAACCACGACATTTCCATATCGCTTCACTTGGTCCGCATCCAGCGTGTATAATGCATCGTAAAGAGCCACTTTGACGAGAATGCAGGTTTGGTTGATCGCGACAGAACAGTTGGTTTGCGACGGTAAGTTATGACAGGGGTTGGGGCTTAGTGGGGCTTGACTTGTTTACCCTTGATATGACTCCTGGCCCCCGAGTAGGCGCGTTGGAATCGTGCGTACAGACGACCACATTGAAGACAGATCAGGGGCTCGACGCAAATGCCCTCAACCAGCAAACTTCTAAAACCCTTGCGCGGTCCCGTGCGGGCAGTCATTGACACCCCCGCCCTATTTGAAGCAACAAACTTCCGTCCATCCTCGTACAATAATGAAGAAGCTGGCTACTGCACCCGCTTCGACGTCAACGTGCGCGTCGCCGGTGAAAACCGGTTTACCTGTACGTATTTTCTCTTTCCCATACCTAGCTGGGCATCATCCGCAGCCGCTAACCTTTGGGTATTCTGTGGGACTTTGTAAGGAAAGGTCAAGTCATTTACGACCTTGGGGATATCACATACCCGCCTGATATTATCGTCGATGGTGGGGACGGGTTTACGGTGGCGCTTGGGGAAGTGGAACCGCTTGTGCATTGGGATGCGGAGGATGAGGAGAATTTGTGGAAGGTGCTGTTGAGATTACGGGAGCGGTATCTGGTGAGTACAAAATGAATGGGCGTGCGTGAGAACGCTCGCTTGCTGAACCTGTGCGCATTTCCAGGAGTTTCAGAGACGGCGAATAAAGGGTCTTGATGTGCAAAGAATTCATTTTGAGTTCAGTAGTGTGGAGCATCGTGATGTGTGTAAGAACCATCACTCCATTCCTGGGAAGCCCCCTGAGTGACCTCTGTTTGATTAGGAACTTGAATGCGTAGTTGTGCAGGAAGGCAATGGGCGGGCTCAGGCAAAAGTGAGTCAACATGCTTTGATTTACCATTAGTGCCCACGCGTCTAATGTCGGACGTTGTCAGGCAATTTTCCAATTCCCCGTCCGCATCGAAGCCAAAGACGATGACGGCAGCGAGGATGTAGATATGTTGATTGATATATCGACAGAAGATGGTGGGAGAGTGCAAGTGGACGCTCCATCTCTGGAAGGTGTGGGCGGTCATACCATATTTCACTTATGCAATGGGGAAAGAGAACGTCAAAACTGATACTGCGACTCAGCTCGAGTGACGGTTACGTTTGTCCTGTCGGCAAAGGATGTACTGAGAATCGAAAAGTCTATAGACTTACCCTTGCTGTTAGAGAAGGCTAATACCTTCAAGGTAGATAGCCGTCGACTTGCTTCAGGGGCAGTTTACTTCGTGCAGTGGCTAATGCAAAGCTCCCAACAGATACCCGACTTTCCATTGGAAAAAAGTATGGTTGAATTTGTGATCGAAGTTGAAAGCAGATTACGGGAAGCGTATACCAGGGTGCGACAGCGACTACGCGCGCGACGGGACTTGGTCATCGCGCTGGTAACCGAATTCTCAAAGTAAGCTACAATGGTTAGCTTTACTTTAACTGAACCCTAGAGGCAAAGAGCCCTTCTTGACCATTTTCAACCCATTTCAGTAATGTGGTGGAGTACGATGATGAGGAATACCTGTACGCATCTTTCTTGTTTGAGGTTTCGGGCACCCCAGCCATTCTCAACAGTCGGTCTTCCACTGCACCCGTTTGATTTGACTTTGCAATATCGCTGAACCCCCATTTTTTCAATGTTGTGATACGCAGTCCACCTTCACGACGTGCATCCCCGCGTTCCACCATCCTTTTTCCTCGTAGCTCCAATGGAATTTAAAGACGCAACGTCACATATTCCAAAAACTCATCCTTGGAAGTTCCCGTTTTCGGAGAAATGGACACCGGAAGAGACGGTTAAGCGGTTGAGGTAAGCAATTGTGTGGGCGTCTATTGATCTGCTGCGTTGAGGTTTAACTCTTTGGCGGGGCTGCTGTTACAGATCGGAGTTGATTGCGACCATCCCGACAGTGTTTAAGTGAACTGATAGTGAAATTGGTCTGTTGCATTGTACAGCTCTATTGCTAGCAATACACCTATCTCTGCGATGCTGGAAATACTGGGAATCTCGGCGTGGTGACACTTGCCTGTCTCTAACCTTCTGGCGCGAATCCTCGCTTTTCCGATTCAGACGCCACAAACCTAAAGCGAACTCAAAGGCGGAAAACAAAGGGCAATGATATCACCAAAATCAAAGGATCACTTCGAGCTCACCGGTCACCGGTCCAATTCAAGGCGGGATTTCCATCAGATGAATGATGTGGTTTGTTCAGGGTCAAGAGCGAAGAAGAAGACTATACTCGCTCGGCACCCCTTGCTTGTTTTGCACCACCCAAAGAAGCAACACATCCTGGACACCCACCATCGGCGCTCGACCGTGTCTTGGTCTTCGGTATTCTCCTGCTTCTTCTCTACAGGCCAGAAAAGAAGTGATCGAGAAGATGCGACGAGAGTGGACAGACCAATCCAAACGTGTCAAATGAAGCATACCACATTCCAATGTCAAATGTTGCAACTGTTGTTGCGATCAAGTAGCTTTGCCAGATTGTTGCACGTTTATGCGGTGCCCTAAAATTGAAAGAAAAGGAAGGGACACGCACCCAGAAGTGGATGACCGCCTGCAGTTATCCCAGCGGGTGCGACTTCACAATAATTGCTCGTTGTGAGATTAACATGGTGAATAGGCGGTCAGCGGAGGTCGCCACCCGTCGATGCCCACGAAGGGCTTGATCCGGGTTTCCTCTAATTGCGATTGCAACAGGTATTTCCGTACCACTCCGTCTGCAGCATGTTATCTGGCCACCCCACATCTTTCGATCCACCAGAGGTTTCGCACCCACCCCTGCTGTTACCTGTGGGTTTCGCTCCAGACGAATCCACCCGATTCCGTAAACTAGACCCTGCAGTACGGGAAGCAATATGCCTATTATTCAATGGGTAATGATATAGGTTCCCACTTCCATGTCGGTGCAAAACCAGCAAGAGGAGAGATTGGATAAGGGAGAGTGCGGAGGGAGAGGGGAAACAAGATTCAAAGAGGCTGGTCCCTGATTACGTGATCGGAGAATTACGGTATCCCCCTAATCATCATGCGGTACGTACCAATTTGCACTTGCATGAGCACGCACGCAAACAATGACCAACGAAACGACGCGAAAGCAGGATGAGGAGGAGGACCTTCGGAGTGCGGAATTTTTACATTTGCGAGTGGTCGTTTGCACACTTTGATACACTTTTGCTAAACACGTTTAGTAGCCGGCAAGATTAAAAATGAGTTTTAATCTTGCCTTCCCCCACGCCTCCCGCGGGGCGCTCCTAAATGGAGACCGTTGGTTCAATTCCAATGCGGGGGAATACTTGAAACGGCCACTCAAAGGCTAGCGGTCATGTGTTTGATAGAACGCACGGGGTTGACGACGACGGATGAGGATGCCGTGAATAACGGGTCGTTGAAACCCCTGCGATGTGCGAGAGGGTGGATGCGCTGCCCGCAGATTGCGGGTATCCAGAAAACGGCTCTTCAAAGATTGTGCGCAAACCACCACGCCAGGCGTCTTGAACGATGGTGAGACAGCAACGCTTCCTCTCTTCGTATGGGTGGATATCGAGATTGGAATCCCTTGACGTTTGGTACTGCGGACCTTTGTTTCGTAACTCTTATCCCTCTGTGGGTCAGACAACACGTCTTGGGTACCCATCATGGAATTGGGGTTAGTGGCGGGAAGAACCGTGGAGCTCTTTGGCAACACGCAACACGCACCACGCCAAATTTCAAGGCAGCTTCTCATTTGACATGCAGTACAAGCTTACAGCATGCATTGGGATCAATAATATGCCACACACATGAGCAAGTACATTAACGTAAAAAGACGTACGCCTTTCATCATGCTCATAAAGTCACGGATTGGTACAGTATGGTCCGGACCAAATCAAACATAGGTTCAATACCCTGTCCACACAGGAGTTAGCCTATGTTTGCGAGATTGGATCCCCACGACAGGAGTGGCTCGTGCACGTCAGCCATTCCGACTAGTTCGCTCGCTGGAGGCCGCCAACATTTATTTCCGAGCAGCGAGCAGAGCTTCATAAACATCCAGCTCGATCCTCGCCGTCACCCTCTCTGCCTCCGTTGCTGCGGCCGAAACTCGGCGGGTTGCATCGTCCAATGCGCGTTTCGCAACCTGGAACGAAAACACAATGGGATTCCACGGGGAATTTCACAATACGAGCGCGCGATCAACGTCCCCACGTACATCGAAGTCCACTTCCTCCATCGTAACAGCCTCAAGGGCATTGATGTTAAGGGTTGAGTCAGGGTTCATAACCGCAAATCCGCCGCTGGCTGGTCAAATAGCGACGAGATGGGTTCACATTCTTCTTACCATCGCGCCATCGCGCCATCGCGCCAACCCATTCGCATGACCTACCAAAGTACTTCTTTGACTTCTCGCTGGGGTTACTTAGGATTTCAATGACTCCGGGTTTAAGCTCGGCGATGATGGGGACGTGGTCGGCGAGGATACCCATGTCACCGTCGGTGGATGAGAGGTTGACTTGCGTGACTTCAACGCTCTTCGATAGAGTCTGCAAGGGCGTGTTGAAGGAACTGTTTGTATGATGGTGGAACTGTGCGGCGATATATCTTGGTCCCGTAATTAACTCCAATTGTTCAGTAGCGATATTCGCAAGGGTAATGTGACTCCTGCGTGCTCGGTACCCATAAAGCAGCCTTTAGCTGCTTAAAACTTGGCAACCAGCAACCTGTACCAATCGGCTTCCCAGATGTGGATAATGACAATCTGACGACTGGATGAAGCTGTCAGCCGTCCTCGATGGTCATATAACTTTCCAATTATTCGCTAGTCTTATCAGCAACAACAGCGCTCAAACTCCACCAGCTGCGTTGACCTCCAAGCAGAAAGCCGGCCAATGAAAAGCAGCCGCATTTACCTGGTGCGGGGTGGTAAAGGTCATAATCAACTTGCCCGCGGAGCCAACCTCCGTTGCGTACGAGCGCGTGCGGAAGGCTTCGTCACAAAGAGCGCATCAACACATTCACGCCTGAAATGCACACCAACACCGCGAGTGCCGTCCAACGGCATCCAGAAGTATTGACGCACCGGGAGTACCGCTAACATATCTCGTTACATGGCGAACTGAATGTGAAGCCCAACGCATCACGATGGGAAATGGAAAGGAGGTGGGGAAGCACAGGGAGTACCGGATGAGGTAAGCAAAGACGACCCGAATCCAGCAAACTTGGGAAGGTAAAAAACCAAGCAGTCCGATCAGAATTCGGGTTTCCATCGACCTGCTCGAGCAGGCACACACTTCCTCCAACCCAGATTTCACTTATACAAAATGCAAAAGAAGTACAAGACAAAGTTCCCTGTGGTGGGTTGACACGCTTTGCGTTTTTCCCGGCCGGGTTCTGTGGCGGGGAGAATTCGTCTACGCATGGAAAGCTTTCAAACCATGGGGAACCCTTATCTCTTATTGCAGGCGCGAATCAAAAAGATTATGCGAACGGATGAGGAGGTTGGAAAGGTTGCTCAAGTTACCCCTGTTCTGATTTGTAAGTAATTCTGTCTTTTGCAACTGGATATTGCGGGAATGTTAGAAGGGGCAGCCAATCGACCAGGAGTACATCTTCCCCGTGATGGAACTGGGTAGTTTCAATGACTGACCTTTTTGTTCCCGTTCGACTCCGTTCTTCAGCAAAAGCACTCGAATGCTTCATGCAATCACTGATCAACGAAACATGCAAAGAAACGCGGGCCCGGAATGGAAAGAAGGTGACGCTGGCGCATCTGTGAGTTTGCATAATTGCGTAGTTGCATCAACGCTCCCGTCTCGCGACTTGAAGAGTTTATCAAATCCTTCTTACCAGGAAAAAAACAATAATGGGGGTAGATAAATTTGATTTTCTCAGACCGCAAATGGAGAATGTGCCGGATCCAGGGGATCAAGAACCAGAGGGGGAGGGAGGATCTGGTGAGGGG
>JADGKA010000239.1:0-28724 GCA_027604605.1 Borealophlyctis nickersoniae
CAACCAACCCACGTCCACCACCACCCACCCAAATCCGGCTCACTCCTCACAGACCTCCACACCCAACTCACCGAAACCCTCTCCCTCTTCACCGTCCCCGGCGCAACAGGCACCGCCACCCGCCTCCTCCTCCTCACCATGTTCCTCGGCTCCATCTCCATCGGCTCAATGGCCATCTTTTTCTACTACATGTCGTTTGCCTTTGGGTGGGACGCGTACAACGAAGGCGTGTTTTTGTTTGTGTTGAGTGTGTCGAGGATGGTGTGGATGTTGGGCGGGTTGCCGGTGTTGACGAGGTGGGTGGTGGGGAAGAGAAGGGTGGAGGGAGAGGGGGATGTCAGTGGTGGTGGTGCTGGGCTGGAGGAGAAGGAAAAGAGGACGAGGTTTGAGGTGTGGGTTGTGAGGGTTGGGATGGGGTTGATGGCGGCCGGGTATTTGGGGATTGCGCTAGCGACGAAGGATTGGATGATTTTTGCCAGTAAGTGCATATGCAACGTCCATTCTCTTTGTTTTCACGCATCGTGGTCATTTGTTTCTGGATCACTTGCCAAAAAGCCCTATACTCAACTTCTTCCATCACGCTCTGCCATACTTTCATAGTCACGTTCGCAGACGGATTTGGCAGCATCGCGCGCCCCACCGTTCGAGGCCTCCTCTCCCGCACCGTCCCAAAACGAATGCAAGGCCGCCTCCTCTCGGGCCTCCAACTGGTGGAACAAATAGCACTGGTGTTTGCCAGCATCCTCTTCCCCACCGTTTGGGCAAAGACCGTCAAAACGGCAACACCTAACGCGTTTTTATATCTAGTCGCTGGGTGTTATGCTATAGCCTGTGCCGTTACGATGCTGGTGAAAAGCGACGGATTGGTGGTGGACGATCATGAGACCGGGCAAAGTGCGGCAGGTGATCCAAGCGGAGAGGAGGAAGCTGCAAAGGTGGCCGGATCAGTGTTGGAAGAAGCGCCTCCAAGCTAGGTTGAATTGTATGATGTATGAAGGTTTTTTCCAAGGATAATCATTTTTTGTTTTCCTGGTGTTGGCGATGGACAATACCAGGAAAGGTATTCAAATTAAACAGCTTTTTAATTATGTACACCAGATTTTGGGTCTTCAGAAAAGAGAGCTAGAAATGAGAATCTGGGGTTCCCAACGTTAGCCAGATAAAAATCCACACAAAAGGGGTTGTAGACGTTTCTTCTCACCATCCAGCCAATAATAAAGTAAAACAGGAATATGGGATATGTAGCGAGAAGTCTCCGTTGACCCAAATTGACGTCCCCCAGAAATCCGACAGATGCTACAAATTCAATTTAAAGAATATTAGCCACAATTCTTCGATGTGGATGCTTTCACGCAAGCTTGACGCACCGTATACCGCCCATGCAAATCCCACGCTGACCAAAATTAGCCGAACAATCAGCCCAAAGACGAGCGATATTAATGCAGCCAAAACAAGAGGGAAAATGCAATATCCGAGCACGCAAACACTTTGGAAAAACGACCTGGATGTCCCAAAAAACAAATTAAATCAAACGTTTGCGTGAAGGAGGAAGAAACAAAAAAAAAAATTTACGCACACTTTTCCGCCCAGCAGTTTTGAGTTTACGGTTACGACCCCTGCCCCACACCATACGATCACAAAAATGGCCGTGAACATTTTTGGCGCTTGCTCTGCGGGTGCGGTGATACTCAGGCGGCTGTTGAAACGAAAAGTCATAAAAATCGTCAGTGGAAAACATGGCACAAGTTTGCAAATCAACCTGAACAGCAACTGGGACCCCTAACGCATTTACGCACATTGAGAGAACAAGACAGAGAAGAAGAGGGCCCCATAAATCCCCTACAACGCGCAAGTTGGCATTCCGTTAGGTTTCCCTTCACTGGAAAGGCAAGCCCGCAAATTGAATATACGTACAATCTTTCAAAATGTTTTTGTTTTGACCCAGTGGTATGAGCACCTGCTTCATTTTACCCCAAATGCTCCGCAAGTCCCTCATCTGCGTTTGAGACGTGTCAAATCAATTTTCTCCACCGTCAAACAATCCCCTCCCACAACAGAACCCAAACACGAAAAAGGAGGCTCAACCACGTACGATAGTAGCCGAAACAGGCTCGTCCAACGTATCTACCGTGGGTCTCGCGATGCTTGCTACCCCCGGCGGCGGAGCCATGTTCCCAGACACGGAGACAGGTGTAGGCGTAATGGGAATTTGAGCGGAAGTCAAGTCCGCCGCGTCACCCACACCGAACGCGTTTGTTGTGGTTGGGATGGCGCTGGGTCCTCCGCCGACACCGTATCCTGAACCCGAGGCGGATGCTCCCGATCCGTAGGTGTACTGAGGTGCCGGGCTGGTTCCGTAACTAGACATCTTTGAGTCGAGTTGAGAGGATGTCAAACTTTGTGAAAGGGGGGGTTGGCCAAGAAGAGTACGGCGGGTCTTGGAGGTTCTACTGTTTCGTGTGTCCAATGGTGTGGGCCTGTGAAATGCGCGGGCACGATTGGCACGAAGTCTTCAAGCAGCCCAGCCGTGTGGCTTGGCGTCATGACAACGAGCAGCCAGGGTGTCAGACAAGTCGACATCAGCGTCAACTCAAGCTCAAGTTTGGCATTATCAAACAATGGAGGACATTCTTGCGCTCGCAGCAGAGAAATATTTCTCCCCGACCAACGCAGTCCGCTTGAGAAGGACAAGCAGTACCCTCAACGGCGTCATATCAGACACATGCCTTGCCCGCTGCATTGCGCGACACCTCTACAGAACCTACGGGCAGAACGCCTTCGCCGGCCTAGCCCAGCTATGCGAGTGCAGCTTCAGAACCACGAAGCCCCGCGTCGTAAAATGTTTGGAGGCGATAGCAGACCTACTGCTGCAAATGGACGCCGACGTGCAGGCTGGCAGTAATGACATGCTGCGGCGCGCGGCGCACGGTGGGTTTGACACCCTTGTGTATACGCTGCTGGATCAAGTGGATCAAAATCCTCGCCAGAGCGACACGAAGGAAACATTAAGTCTGGTGTTAGATTGGTCCGCGTGGGAAGGCCATGCTTCCATCGTGCGAATGTCAATTGATCGGGGTGCCAGGGTGTCCAGGCTCCCACATTACACATGGGATCGTGTTATCGAAGCTGGATACGCAGATGTCTTGCGAGAACTCTTGCGGTTCGACAGTCCACCGGAAAACACCCGTATTGTCAATGCTATTTTGCGTGGGTATCAGGAGATTGTGGGAATGCTGATGGATGCAGGCGTCGATCTGAATTACAAATCCGCGGGGTCTGCTTTGGCGGATTGCAATGAAGACATGGCGCGCTTCTTGATGGATAGAGGTGTGCATCTGTCACCTGCAGGAGCGTACGCATTGTGGGACGTTACGCGATTCCAAAGGGTCGACAGGCTTCGGATGCTGCTAGATGGAGGGACCAGTGTTGACGAGCGGGAAAGTCTGGACGCCTTTGCGCACGCCGGTTCCATCGGATCAGAGGAGATGGTGTCGTTATTCTTGGACGCCGGAATTGATGTCGGGGTGGTTGGGGGTTATGCGCTGCAATGTGCGCTAATGTCCGAGAACGAGGCTGTGATCCGTCGGATTCAAGAAGCGATGGAGGAGGTTGCGGGTTGAATGTTGGATGGGCGGGTTACATCTGATGCATCTTTTGCCGACTTTGATCTGGCAAAGATTGATTGAACGAACTCTTACATGAATGCATGAAAACTTGTTTACAGGCGCCTTGTTTTTGATGGGCGACCACTTTTACTTCGTGCGTGCTTCCTTCATGTGGCGTTCTCACTTGGTTGATCATTGAGAGGTTGTGCTCACAAATAGTTTCTGCTCCTGAATCGTTTGCAGCCTGAATCACGCTCTTTTCTCGATTAACACTGCCCTTGAGTGGTAAAGATTGAAACGTTTTGAATTGTCGGTTGCTAAGACACCCCACCTCAACCTCTTCCTCTCCCTCGTCTAAATCCTACATCGCAATCCACCTCGCCTTCATCACTCCAGCATGGAGGGGAACACATAAGATCAGGCCAAGTTGACAGATACCGAAAGGAAAACGGCACTCTAAAGCAAATGTGACTGAAGTCGAACATTCGAAGCCTAATCGTTGAGGAACTCAGACCAAAAGAAACGCTCGACCAAGATTTTCGCAGCATCCCCTCAACATTCAAACTCCTCACGTTACTTTCCTCCAATTTCATGGTGCACGGACTTGCTTGCTGGGAATCCGACGGATAAGTGTCGCCTCTTTCCAAAAGAGGGACTAGGCAACTGCCGCCACGGCTTATTAATGTGCATCAAACTGCACGCGGCATACGTCCACTTCTGAACTTCTAGGTGCATAGCTGAAAAGAAACCAAACCGAAGCGAACGAGAGACTTCCCGACCCGCAAATCCAGGAGCCAAACACCGAAAACCCAACCCTCCGCCCCCAGAAACGGACAGTGTCCAGTCAAGACGACAAACCATCTCGCAGCAAAAATAAATCCATCGTCATCCATTTGTTTACATGCACAGTGTTCTCAAAAAAATTGCAGACGGGAAACCAAAATAATCATAATAATAATAAAGGACTAAATGAGAATCATGACTACCCTTTAACATGACGGGGGAGAAAGCAAACAGAAGCGATCCCGCACCAGGCAAAAGAATAGTATGACCTCATAAAGCCGTCGTGAAGATAAAAAAGGAAGACAATCATAAAATAAACCACAAATCTAACATTGTACCTATAAACTCGTCAGACTGAGCCTCTACCCCTTCTGGACGCTGGAAAGTGCATCACAGAATGGTCATCAACCTGCGGGAGGGGACAGCCGAAGCCATAGGCCCTCGCACGCAGCACTTCCCGTTTGGATAGAGAGCCCCCCGTCTCATCGTCCGAGTTGATTGGTGTGACTAGTTTGGGAAAACTAATCAAGTACGAACGACTCTACATATGATCCTGAAGAGTTGGTCGATGAAGAAAAACCGTAATGCAGGGAGCGGCCCTTTTTATATGTTTTGGAAGGATGTGGCGCATGCAACGAAAAACAATTCAAAATCAATGTGATTGGACGACGACATTCAAGCCCCTCACGCGCCCCCGGCCCGGTTGGCCGTACCAGGTAACATAAAAAGAGCAAAACGCGCTCGTTTCCTGGATCGTTTCTCTCACAACAATCAACGCATCCATCAAGACAATCCACCCACCTCCATCCATCCCTTGACGCGTCTCACCGACCTCACTCACACCACAAGTAAGTCTCCCCCCGTTCACCTTTGTGCTAGAAGTCGCTGGGAGGAGGCAAACTGCGTCGGGCCACGTACGTCGCGCTACCTTCTCGCACTGCGTGTGGGCTGGATAGGGGCATTTCATGCCGCTTGGTGTGTTCTGGATATCCCGTGCCAATTTGTTGGGCGGTCCAAAAGTGGGTGCTTCGGCAGCCTTGCGTTGGGTTCGTCCCATGTTTCCAGGGTCCCAAGTACGGGTGGTGCCGCCTCCTCCTGGTCGACTTCGGGTTTTGGGAATTCACGACGCTTTTATTGACTTGTTCTTTTGTCCCCCCTTCCGCTATTATAGGTTGTGGGGGGGCAAAGTATACCACTTCCCGAGGGGACGCTCGGGGTCGTGTGTAAATAAACTTTTGATGTACAATATAATTCATTTGTCCATCATGTGTTCTGTTTGTCTTTTCTGGAGTGCGCATTCGGAAGTGCCGCCTGAAAGATTCTGCCATAAGTTCGTGGTGTTGGCTACGAACGGACACAACTGGAGGGCGTCCCTCTTGCAGACCGCCAGAGGAGAAAAGGCGACGGAAAGCTCAAAAGAAGTGGGAGTTTTCTGTTGAAAATGCGCAAACCTGAACGAGTGAAATTGGGTTGGTCAAAGCCACCCCCTCATGTCACGAGTCGGTAGAACTTGGTACCGGTGAATTATTAAGTTGCCTTCTGCGCGTTTCGCACCTCCATTCCTCACTTGCATTTCCACAGCATCCACGGACCTCATCCCTATTCTTTATTTTCATAATGTCGGAACCTAGCATCGTCGTACACCACCTCAACAACTCGCGCTCGCAGCGTATCCTATGGCTCCTCGAAGAACTCGAGGTACACCGTCACCCCCTTCGCTGTTTGACGCAGAGAACGTTATTTATTCCTCTGTATCCTTCTAACTTAACTATCGCAATATCCTCGACGTAGGTTCCATACACAATCAAGCGCTATCAGCGCATGCCGAACCAACGCGCACCCAAAGAACTCAGAGACGTGCACCCGCTGGGCAAGTCCCCGGTTATTACGGACGGGGATGTGACGGTCGCGGAAAGTGGGGCTATCATTGAGGTTCGCTACTCCCGGTGCTGTACCATGTGTACTGTCGTTATATATCGATTCCTTCTGATTCCATTAGTACTTGATCAACAAATACGGAAACGGCCGATTCCTCCCCACATCCGAGGAGGATAAACTCAAGTACACATATTGGTTGCATTACTCTGAAGGGTCCATTCAACCTCTGCTTGTACAAAAATTCATTGCGACCGAGGTGCCCAAGCAGGCGCCGCTGCTGATCCGGTGGATGGCAAAGGCTGTTATGGGGGGTTTGCAAAAGGCTTTGATCGACCCACAGGTAAGGACCCAATGCGGATTGTCGTCTATTATAGCCGATTGATTGATCTTGAACTGTACCAACCGGTTCACCTACAACTACGTCTTCTATCAGATCACCACCCACCTGAAATACATAGAATCCCAACTCCCTCACGGCGGGTACTTTGCGGGATCCGAGCTCACCGGTGCCGACTTTGCCATGATTTTCCCCTGCGAAGCGGCTGCCGTTGGTGGCCGTGGTATGGGCGAAGTTGACGTACCGAATATGAAGGATTTCGTAAAGAGGATGCAGGCACGGCCGGCTTATCAGAGGGCTTTGGAGAAGGGTGGCGAGTATTTCTTGGTCGCAAAGTTGTGAATGTCGCTAGCAGAGGACTCGTTGCATAGCGTTTACATGTTAGATCATGGGCCTGGTTGCCCGATGTAGATTAGGTGTGACATCGCATTCAATTAAAAAAAGAAAACAATTTGGACTGGACTCCGCAGAGGTAAAGCTAGAGGTTGAACCTTGGTGCGAATCTGGGCGTGCATGCCATCCGGGCCCGCATTGTCAGCAACTCAACGAGGGTTCATGCTGAACGTTTGGCGCGCACCTTACGTTGATGTGCATTGTATTGTGTCTGGCTACATATTTGCACTGCGCGGAGCCCATAGACTCATCGTATCTGCGCTATTTAAACATTCTGTGGAATATGCGATGCCTCCACAAAATGGGCGGGTCCGACGGAGACGAGGACACGGAGTGCAAATGTAACCGGAATTTCCTCCACTACAACTCACCACCATCATCATTTGGCGTTTCTCGAGTCCAACAGGATCGTCGGCCGCGTCAACGATCACAGTCCTCTCAACACGAACGTGGCCACCGCTCTCCCCAACCGTCGGGAGCGCAACCACCATGACGAGCACTGCAAGTGCAATCAGAGCCGAAATAGCGAGATGCTTCATTTTTGTAACAAAAAGGTGTGGTAACGTTTCTTGCTAGGGCTGACTTGATGTACAATGTAGAACGTTCTGTGTGTGGCCGTAGAAGGGCTCAAACCAATTGATACGGGGTTTATACCTAGTCAGGAATTGGGCTTCTGCTGGACACATTTTCATGTTGCAGGGAGACATTGCACTCTCAGAGTCCTTAAACTCTTAAAGTCGCGCGCGCGAACACATCTGCTCCCCGACATCCAACGGTAAACAAAGGACCGTGGGCAATGTGGCTGGTGTGTGGCTGGTGGAACTAGCCTCAGTGGCGCTTCCCAAGCCTTGCGGCACCGTCGTTCTGGTGTTCTGCTCCAAGGAAAAGAGACTGGAGCTACTCGAAATTGCACTTCTAATCCAACGGGCCATTACAATCTGTCGGCTAGTCATCCCATACAAAGGGGGTTTCTTCACGGACAGTGACGGAAAAGAGACGAGCAGGGGCAATGCAGGAAAGAAAGGACAGTGCCGTATCAACAAGTATCGAAGACCTGAAGATGGCCGCTGGAACAGACAGCCACGAACCTGAACAACCTGAACCCGCCCCTGCCGTTTCTCAACCCAAAACCGCCCTAGGAACCGAACCTGCAACTGAACAGAAACCGTCGGCTCCCTCAACTCCCGCCAATCCCGCTCCCACCGCGCCCACCGTAGCAGGCATATCCCAACGTGAACGCGACCGTATTCGCGGGGTAGCCCAACTCAAGTCGGCGTTTGAAGCAAAAATCGCACACGAAACGAAAATTGCTCGGCAGGATCCAGTAGCAGGTCTCGGTTCCGCTTCCAACGCTGCCGCGGCAGCGTCTCCGCCCACAGCAAAGACCGATGCCGTCAACCCCCTTCAACGCAAGTCCTCGAGCGGATCTCCATCCGCGCGACTGTCAGCCCGCGCAACGGCTGCTGAGGCGAAGAGTGCAGAGTTGGAGGCAGAGGTTGCCGCCTTGAAGGAGGAACTGGCGACAAAAGAGAAGAACACTCGGTTGGAAAGCGAGTTTCCGATTGTCGAAAAGGAGAAGTTGGATTTGGCGGATAAGAATGCGCAATTGGAGGAGCAGGTTGCTGCTTTGAAGGCTGAGTTATCCGCGAGGGATAATATGGCGGGCATGGTCGCTGCTTTGAAGGCAGAGTTGGCTGGAATGAAAGTGAAGGATCCTGGTGAAAATGCCCCAACGTCTGATCAGGTGCGCGCATTTTCTCAGTTTTCGTGTCTCAAGATAAAAAGCGACGCTGAAACTCATCGTTTGTTTGTCCTCCGAAATCCAGCCTGCCTCCATTCAACCTACGCCGATCTTGTCTGCCGGACCCGTCGACTCTTATCAACTGACAATTGACCACCACCTCCTTCTGTCGTACCGTAATGATCTTCAATATGCCACCGAACAACTCCCCCGATCTCCTTGGGACGATCTTGCTGCCCCGAATCCCTCGCCAGCGTCGTCTCACGCGCCGTCCGAACTCGAACTCTTTATCACACATCTTCACAAACTGATCACTGCCGCCATGCGCGCAGCTGAACTCGAGCGTCGCGCGCAGGACACCGATGCCCGTCTTCGTGCTCGCGACATGTATCTGCAAAAAGCCATCATGGACACTGCCCACCAAGTATCCGATCTCGAACAAAAGGTGCATGATCTTCAGTCCATCAACGAAGGCTTGAAACACGAAATCTCTCATGCTAGACAGGCGAAAGAGCGGTTGGAAATGGAGTTGGCAGAGCTGGATGATGATAATTTGATGTTGCAAAACGAGTTGGTCAAGGCCGATGGGGACGGTAGCGGGCCACCGAGTCCACATGACGCTGCGCAGGGAGAGGACGGCGGGGAAAATGTTGGCGAAGGGCCAGTCTGGGAATGGGAGAATGATTACGTACTGCTGAGGGACATTGCCACTCAGACGGATGCGAAAGTGGGCGGTGAGAGGTCCGTTGGGGTGGGAGTGGGAGTGGGAACCGATATGGCGACTCAAACCTATGATGCTTCGAAGCCTGAGATGCGGTTATTGAGTCTCACCAGTCGGTTGACATATGCCAATTTGCTTGCTGAGACCCAACACGAGACGATCGAGGAACTTGAAAAGCAGGTGGAGGAAGCGCGTGCACAGGTTGATCGCCTCACCGCGTTGAATTGGGAATTGAAGCTTCGTGGGGAACACATGACTGCGATTGGGGAGACAAATAGGAGGGTCATAGAGGAATTGGCCGGGAAATTGGAACGTGTGGAGGAAAAACGGTCTGCGAAAGCCATGACTATGAATGCCTTGCGCCTAATCTTTGCCGCTGATGTCGAAAACGGGGGAAGTGGGACCTACGACATGGTGCCGAGTGTCGCTAGCCTTTTGGGGTTGAGGCCAAGATCTTCTTCGGACCTGATTGGGAAGGCGGGTGCTCCGCGAGCTCCTCCGAACACACCTTTGCCGGCTCCTCCACTGTTGCCTGCGTCTACGGCCCCGGCTCCCACATCCAATCTGCCGGAACATCCCGATGCAGGCGCATCGTCGGGGTCGTCGCCTTCACGTGCTTTCAGGTTCCAGGCCCGTAGGTCCTTGGTTGCCACTCCTCCTGAAGTCCACCGCCGGTCCGTGGAACTTCACCGTCAATCCCTTGAATTGACCGAGGAAGACGCGTTCGAACTGATGAACAGCAACGGTATCAGCGCCGGAGGGCCGTCTCCGGTCATGGCCTCTAAAACGAGGCGGGTGACCGCGATGTTTGGATTCGGGGGTTCAAACAGCTCATCGAAATCCAAACGCGCCTCCGAGTTGCCCCCGAGTGCCAGATCCTCCTCACTCACCAAACGAGAAAGTTCAGCCTTCGCAGGCCCTCCGCGCACTCCGCTCCCTCCAGCTCCGTCCTCACACCGTTCTCGCGCAATATCCCCGCCACCTCAACCTCGCCCAACTTCCCCGATTCCTCCACCTCCGCGGCGCCCTACCACTCCCACCTCAGCGCGCGACCGTTCGAGTTCGCCAGCGCCGCCGCGTATGCCTCCACCCCTCACCCCTCCGGCATCACCGCTTCCGTCTCCACCAGTCAACGCGTCGCGGGCCTCGACAGTGAGACCAAAGTCGGCTCAGAGAAGTTCGTTGGCATTTCCTAATAGATCATCCAGGGCTAATTTTTAATGAGTAATAAACACAATTGGATGGGAGAAGGCCGCACTATTTTTGTTTACATAGAACAATAGAGTAAATTTCTATTTTTCATCCTACAAAGGACTCCTTATTTTGCTTTGTTTCTTGGAAAATGCCGGAAGGCCCTCAAATGTTAATCGCGAAATGTCCAAGCGAGTTATCCCCTTAATAAACGGAGCTTTGTCCAATTCCATAATTTGCCAAATCCACCAATAGATGCCGTATCTTATTTTGCTGCTGTAATCGGTGGAACTAGCAGAAATCCATCATTAAGAAAAGAATTTTTCAATATTGCGATCTTGGGTTTTTGTTTACCGGAAGCACTTGGGTCTATTTGCCTGTATGCGTGATATGAAATGGGAATGAAGGAATGGCGCTAGATTTCCAATGGAGAGGACATTACAACGATACACGCCAACCAAAACGCTGCTTGATAGACTTGCGAACGAATTTTTCTGTTGCGCTAAAATAAACATTACAGAGATCTCTCCTGCATATTCAGCCCCCGCTCCTCCGGCAATCTGCGGATTGGCTCCTTTACGCGCCGGTATCGGTTTGATGCTGCCAAACCACGCACGGCGTTGGCAGACACGTCAGCTCCGGAGTCCAACAACTGGCGGACCATTGCCAGGTGTCCATACAATGCCGCTTCACACAAGCCGGCGCCACCCTGAATATTCACATCCGCGCCTTTCTCCAATAGCAGACGCGCAACTTCCGAGTGTCCATATGATGCCGCCTCAGCCAGAGCACCTCCATTCACATCCGCCCCGTTCTCCAACAACAGCCGCACTACTTCCGAACGTCCCCGTGATGCCGCCTCAGCCAAAGCACCTCCATTCACATCCGCCCCATTCTCTAACAAGAAAGAGATCACTTGCAGGTGTCCGTTCCCTGCTGCGTTGGCCAATGCTTCGTCACACATGCGTGCTCCGTTCTGCAACAAGATGCGAACAATCTCCAGGTAACCCTTGGATCCTGCCATATCCAGGTGATGAGGATTCGCCCCCTTCCCCAACAACATTCGTACAACTTCCAAGTGGCCCCTTTCCACCGCCCGACGGATCGCTGCGTTGTGATTGGCGTGCACATCGGCCCCTCTCTCCAACAAGAATTTGACAACCTCGACGTCTCCGTCGTACGCCGAGTGACGTAAAGCGTAATCGTTGCTGAGATGCACGTCCACACCCCCAAACTCGAAACACCACCTTATCACCTCCAGATGACCCTTTTCGGCCGCCCACTTCCAGCAGTCACCCACGCCGTTTCGGCTCTTTCTCCATCCGGCTTCCGCCCACACAATGTCGTTGCTGGGTGATGATGTACGAGAGTTTTTTGTTTGCGCGGCGAATGCTACGACCGTCGGCGGGGTGGCAGCACCTGACGATGATACGGAATAATTCCCAAGGCAAGATGATGGTTGACATTTTTTGTCGCAGAAGGTGAGGGGCTGGGCCGCAGTCAGCGCCGTTCAGGCGATAAGAAAAGTGGCCCCTTCTCTTGCTCTTGCGCAAATCACCAAAGCACGGGTGCTTCCAAGAAAATGAAATTATTCAAGCCACCTTCCATGTCCGAAAGTGCCGGACATCCTGCTTTCTGAACTTTTGCAAGCAGCTGCAGAGGTTCAAAATCTTCTTCTGCGCACCTTTCGACATGTTCGGAACTCCTTCCAGCACCAAACACCGCAGGTCCAGCCGCCCGTCCAGTTCCCTCTTTTCATCTCTGAGTCCGCTCACCACCACCACCACGCGCAGCGGCAGCTCTCTCGCGTTCGGAAGCTCCAGCGTCCTCGACGATGACCCGCTATCTGGCTTCTTTCCCACGTCCGCTACCACCACCCCGCGCGGCCGCGGGTCCTCTTTCCTCGACGACGATCCGCTATACACCCTCTTCTCCACCACCACCACCACGACTACCCCCTTTGGCAACAACCTCCCGACCCCAAGGGCAACAAGGGGCTCTTCCTCCACCTCCTCCACCTCGACGACGAGGTTGGGGGGTCTAGTCGGGTTGGACGACAATGTATTCGATCTCACTGGGTCGAGCAGCGGGCCGGGACGAGGCTCGAGTCTGGGTTCTTCGTCTTCCACGTCCTTGTTGGGGTCGTCACGCAGCAGCGGTCGGGGAAGAAGCGTCGTCGATGATGATGAGGATGATGTGTTTGGGATCGGGTCTTTTGAGAAAGTCTTTGTGACTGAGGAGGATTTGGTATGTTTTGCCTTTGTGGGGATGATTATTAAATGTTGGTCTTGGGGAAGATATAATGCTGACTTTGGTTTGTCCTTCCTTTAGAAAAAAGCACAGGAGAAGCTTTCCCAAGATGAGGTGAAAACTCCCAGCCAGGCTGTAGCCGAAATGATTGATGCACTCCAACAATGGTGCGTGGAGGAATGTCTACCCTCAGAGGACGTGTCGGATTCATTTCCAAGCGTCGTGCTTTGTTTCAATTTTGTAAGTGCGCCATTCCGGGGTCACGATCCGCCGCTTGCTCCCTTACCATATTGTTTGCTTTCCTTACGCCGATCTCTCGCCGTCAGGTAGAACTTGGCGTTGGAACTCTGACACTTGCCCCGAGTGGGTTTGAATGGACCGGTCCTTTCGTCATGCCAAAAGGTTCCACAGAGACGCCGGAGCATCAGCGAGCCGAAAACGCGGACAACAAACCCGCGTCATTTAGGTTCCCTCGTGGCATCCTGACGGACGTGCGACCGAAAGTTCTCGCCGGGGAGAGATCGATGCTGATGTTGACCGTTGCGGAAACCATCTTTCTGCAGTTTGCTTTTGCTCCTGGTACAGTGCTTTTTAAGAACGCTTTTGAGCGCGGACGGTGTAGACCACTGGAAGCTCATTGTTGGGCCCCCATCAAAATCAAATAACAGGGCAGGAGAGTAGAGTCCGTGAATGCGCAGAACGATTCCAGAGCCAAAGGGTGCCCGCTGATTCAGCCCAGCCAGACAGTGGCAATTCCGAAATCGCTGACGTTGCGTCCGCTGACCAAGGTAGTTCTTGTGCTCCGTCTTCCACGGAAGTGGACTTGCTGATTGCGGAGCGGTTGCACATTGGAACCCCAACCGGCCGTAAAAGGTACGTTGGGCCTTGCCATTCATCTGTGTCTCACTGAAAACAGTTCCTCGATTGATGGAGTCACTTCATGTTAATCTTGTAGGCTGGCCGTATCTCAAACTCCTGATCATCCCCGCATCACGTCTCATGATAACCTCAGGCTAGCGCAAACAGCAGTGAAGCCGCGAACTGATACTTCGAGGTTCAAAATACCTTTATCTGGCACGGGCAATCTGTGGAGGACGATGCGTGACTCAGGGTATGTGTTTACATTGCAGAAAATTAAACATGCGTGGCTCATTTACACAAAACACCGTTTTTGATTCCTGGCCAGGTCTAATGCAGGTCCGAGCTCTAGTGTAAATACTTCGGGGTCATCTGCCCCAACGCCTGTAGATGGTACCAACCAGGAAGCTCTATTACTAGAGCTGGAGAATGAAGTCGAGTGAGTGTTACCGCACCTTGTTAACAATTCAAGGGCAAGCCCCTTCGTCTACTTAGCACCCTTCCCACAAAGGGCTCAACGACATGCAGCAATCGAGCAAAGGGACCGCCTCGTTTTGCAGGCGCAGGAAGATTGCGCAAATGAATTGGCGCGATTGGAGGGCTTACTTCGCGAGAAAAAAGAGGCGTTGTTGGTAAGACGTCTCATTATGGTCTGTATCAGACGGACGACACTGGACGCTAATCTTAACATGCTTTAGTGCCGAATACAGGCTGAGATTGACGGTAATGCGTCCTGTAGAGTGATTTCTCGCCCAGTATGTCTCTCTCACAGTTAGTTCGTTGCCTTACAGAAGCTCCAGAGGAGCTGGAAAGCGAATGGCAAGTAGAGGGCGAGATGGAGAAACCGGCAGCTGTGGAAGGTAGTGCGTTTTGCAGACTGATTTGTTCGCTTGTTTCTCATAGTTCCTCATAGTTCCTCTAGGGGTTTTAATAGGCGAATGTCAGCTATGTTATGATTGCATTGAAAGTAAAAGTGGGTGTCGTGCAACAGGAAAATGATTTCTCGGCAGATTACTGACAAAAGATTGTTTGGGTGTCAGTCATACAACCATGCGGCCATCGACTGTGCGAGGGATGTGCCGAAAAACTGGGAGATGTATCTCAACGGTGCCCGTGGGATAGGATGGATTTCACAAAAATTGTGTCGATTGCACAAGCGTAAACGCTTCGTCGGAAATATACCATACAAACAAGCACGAGAAGCATGTATTTTTTATTTACATGTAGCAGGCTATTACACTTTTTGTCGTTTCGGAAGCGGTTCATCGGAATCTCGGTAAATTGATTCCTGGGGTATGGTGAACTTGTCGTGCGGGAAAAATGTACTCATTTCGCGAAGCAGTCGTTGGCGGAGCTCAACGACATTGTCAGGGATCACATGGTACTCTGATGGTGCCAGTTTCTTTCCCTTCTTTTTGTCCGGCTTTGCCTACAAGGCGGTTAAAGAAATGCAATCGGTTTAGTGCCAGCGCGCCCTCCGGCAAGCAAAACAATGAGGATGGAAGAGAGACATACAAATCTCTTTTTGAATGCTTCGACAACGCTCTTATTTGTGTCATCCAGCACCGCATTGTACTCCTGCCACGCCATCCACTTGACGGCCCGTTCTTTCAGTTGTTGCTTCCGCTTTGCATTCGTTTGCACCAATTCCCGGAGCTCGGCCTGCTTGGCTCTGAGCTCTCTGCATATCTCATCGTCGTCAATGTCCTCAGAGTCCTAGGTAATACGGCAAGCAAAAAGGCTGTCTAAACACCGTCTGCTACTGCCGATGGGAAACAGACGTTTTCTTACATCATCTTCATCAATCAATCCAATATGCCTCAGCTCCTGTCGCATTCGCTCCTCCAAATCCATCACATCCGCCTTGGTCCTGAGCCGAGCATTTTCTCCCAATCTACCAATGTCGCCTGTGTAGTCGACTTTCTGAAGAATTTGCTCCGCCAGTAATGCGCTGATGATGCGCTCAGCCAGCGGCCCGATGGACGGTTCCCCGTCCCGCATCGCCTCGTCATAGTCTAAGTAGTCGTTTTGGGTGTGGGCGGGATAAGTGAGAGTCTCGCCGAAACTGTCCTCTTCATTCCATTGCTCTATATAGTGTTTTCCCAAAGCTGGGACAATGTATGGGGTGACTTCATCGCCCTATATAGGGGAAGTTTTTTCGTTCAATATGCGGACAAGGACAATGCAATGATATGAAATGCTATGCTCCGACGGCACACCACCTTCTCGTCCAAAAATCGCAAATCCTCCTCGGTGAGATTCCTAAAGAATTGGTCGCACCATGTCCAGAACTGATGTATTGGAATTTGGTTCTGCTGCACTTTGACGCGCGAAAAGTCTCCTTGGATTGGTTGGTGCTTGTCATCATCCTCCACGCCACCTTGGGTGTCGGATGCACCCAGATTACCCGCCTTCTTCTTTAATTTATCTTTCTTGTGGCCCTGAGACTTTCGTTCAAGAGTTCGGCATGATAAGCTAAAGTCGCCTCAAACTTGGAACGTGGAAATGATACCTTCTTAGCTTTTGTTGTCCCACCACGTGGAGTCGCTCCTTTGCTGGATGCAGCCGGCGTGCCTTGGGTGACGGAAGGGAGCGATGGTGGTGGTGATCCAACGACCGGCCCGCCAGAGTCGACGATCTTCAACGTGCCATTCGCAAGGAGGCTCAATTTGGTTTGTCCGTTTTCCAGTTTCACCAAAACAGGCGGCCCCTTCTCTTACAACCGCCCAAAAAAGGAAAACAGTGAGTGGTGACTGCATACCTTTTCCTGTGTGGAATGTCCTCGTGGGGGCGGAATTTTGACTTTGGGGGGGCTTCCCGATGGTCGAAAAGTACCTTTATCTGTGTCAACGTAATCTGGATCCGAATCCCTCTCGCGCTTTCGCTTCTTGGATCCGTCCCTGTCGTTTTGACCATTGGATTCAGAACTTTTACAAAGGCCAGCTACCCCAATAACCTCACTTACGGTGGCGCAGAATCTCGTTGTTTGGTCCAGTCCATTGGCACGCTTCCTGATGCTTGCGTGGAATCATCTTTTTGGTTTGACAAAAATCTGTCAAGGTCGACTTCACCAATATCATCATGGGACGGAGGAAATTTGCTTGCCTGTCGGCTCCAACTTCATCGAAGGGGGCTCAGAGATCTTCAGCTTTACTCGGCTAGGTTTCTTTTCTTTCGGGACATCCTTTCCATCCCTTGATTCCCTATCACGCCCCGAAACGCTGCCCGCCTTTTCTTGCTTCTTTATCCAATCCTGCAATGTCGTCCGACTCGCCTGCACCTCGGCGATTTGAGCCGCTGTCGCAGACTGCACAGCCTGAAACTCGTATTGCAAGCGACGCAGCTCGGAGGCCGACGGCAACGGCGGAAGGAGTGCTGCATTGAACTGGGGTGTGGGAGAGTAACATTCGTCTCCAGGGGAGGTTGGTGAAGCAGCGATAAAAGGAAGAATGTACTGTCTATAGATCTTTGATGCAGACTCGGCGGTTGAGGACAGGGGGGTCAAGTTGCCCGGAGTATCCCGCCCATGAAAGGGGGACGCCATTGCAATCCAGCCGATTAGGGTTCAACGGACGCCAAATTGGCGACAGGCATGGAAAGTACCCTCGGAAGTGCTCGCGTTCACCAGGTGTACCAGTTCGGGTTAGCTGTGGCTTGGCAGGTGCGCATCCTGTCAGTCGCATTTCGCGTCATTTCATTCCCAACGGTTTTCTCAACATAACGAGCTATGATTCCACAGGAGGTACGTTGGTGCCCGACAAAAGCAGCATTAGCCATTCGAAAGCAAGTAAGAAATCTATTGACACGTCGCCGCGAAATCCTGTCCCGGAACCAACATCCCTCCGCTTTTGCATTCGACATGCATTTGTCCAACTGGTGGATAATCCAATTCATTGGCACCCAGCGCAACTGCAGGCCACAGCCGGCCATAGTCCGATCGTCCACCACCAATGAAATGGAGGGTCTGCGATTGAATCCGACCGACCCTTGATGTACAATCGGCAGATACGCAGCACCTTCAGGAGCATTCAATTTTGGCTTGACAGGACTATTTACCTGGCTTCCGCCTCCTCCATTTGGCACACTCAATAACAGTGCATCCAATTTAGCATCATCTCCGACTAGGAAATCTGGGGATGCACTGCGTAACGGTTTTGTTCCCGGAGAGGCAAGTTCGCTTGTCAACTCACATTTTGCCAAACACCGTCAAGTCACGGCGTGAGTCAATTTTCCTTTTCCATCGAGAGTAACTGCATGGCCGGGTCCAGTCAGCGGCCGCACCGAAACAACATCGACCTCGCGCTTTGACACCACAAGCGCATACGACATGCTCTACATATGTATCGAACGAGCACAAAACAGTGCCCCAAGTGCTCAACCAATGCTAACACCTGCAATTGAAGTTCGTCGGAACAAACACGTCGGTTTGGTACCGGACGAACTTCATCCTTCGTGGCGTCACAATTGTAGCATCCCTACGCGGGTGATTCTGCAGGGAAATTATCAGACCTTGTCGGGGATGAGATAATTAAGAAGAAGGAAGGAAAGAAGAGATGAGGAAGGAGAGCATGGTGCTTGCATTCTTTTTCACGTCGTAACTTAAGATTTTGCAAGTATCTCTCCATTCAACCCTTGGACGAAGCACAGATAAGTGAAGGCAAATGGCAGCCGCGTGGGGTTGCAGCTAAAGGGGTTGCAGTGATTACGTAACCTGATGGCGCCCAGTGGCGTCGCCACGCGACATATCGAATGTTCCACGACATGCAGCCGGAGGCCGCCCCGTTCCAGTTCCAACGTTCAGCTGTTCACTCAAGTCGAGTTGAACAATTCATTCGTTTTTTGGGACCCCATTACCTTTCTCCGTCACACCTCAATGCGCTCGCTTGCTCTCTCCCTCCTCTTCGCCGGCCTGGCACACGCCTCTGACCGCAACCTATCCTTTCCCCTGGGCGGTCCAGGCCTCCAGATAGCTGTCCATTCCTCCCACGACTTTTGTATCTTCCTTCCCCCGAACCAAGGCCAAACCGTAGCAGAGTCCGAAGGAAACCCTTGGGATGCCGCTAACAACGCTACGGCCAAAGCACTCTATGCGGTCGCCCACTGCACCAACCCGAGCAAGCTTCCCGAGGCCATCGGCGCTCGGCAGATGCCACCGGGGTGTATCAAGAATGCCCACTTTGTGCAAGGCACCGACCAGGTCCAGCTGACGGGCACGATCGTCCCAGAGAAATGCAACAATGTGGTCAAGGATGGGGGTGGCTTCTTTGATTTGTCGGAATACGTCAACTCGCCGCCTGGCGGAATTTGGTGAGTGTTTGCGTTTTATCGTTTGGTCCGGCAAGCGAAAACAAAAGTCAGGACACCGCTATGACGTTAAAAGAACACCGAGAACCTAATAAAATCTATGCCGAACCCTCCCACTACATCTATGAAACAGTGCCAACTACGGTGCATTCATCAACATCGTCAACCCCATCGAAAACCTCATCTGCATTCGCTGCTGCAAAGATCCCAAAAACAATTGCGGGGTCGACCAAGGGAATTCCGGATGTGCTAAAGCCATGTTTGCACCCGTCGACATCTCCGATGGATTCACCGATCAGACAGCGGACGGGACGAAAACGACTTTGGGAAATTTGCCCACCCCGACCGGAACGACACCGACAAACTCGCCGGGTGCTAGCCAGTCTCCAAAGTCGGGGACTAGTGGAAGTGGAGCGGAGTCCGCGTTCAGCTCGTACCGCCTTGGCTACTATGGCGCCATTTTGTGGGGCGTTTTGGTGGCCGCGCTGATTTAGATTATGTCTTGGAGCAGATTCCGCGGCTACTATGCGGCCATTGTATGGGCGGTTTTGGTGGCTGCGCTGATTTAGATTACCTCGTGGGCAAGTCGGTAGAATTTGTTGGGAGAGCATTGCACGGGTAGAATTTTTGGGGGGAGCATCGGACGGTTTAGATTTAGTGGAAGATTCGTTTTTTGGACGGAGGACCCTCATGATTCGATTGGGATGTATGAAAGTGTAAACAAGTTAAACAAGTAGAACGCGAGTCGTTTTTTGGCCTCTCCAGGTGTTCCATTTATCAAAGGAGTTGAAGCTGGGCGAAGAACACGTAATGACGGACGCAAATATCAGCAACATCATATTCAAACAGCCCTCACAATCCAGGTACCATCCGAAAGCCAATTTCGATTTCTCTTTTTTTTGACAGGTAAAACAAAAAGAAGTATGACATTATAAACAAAAAAAACATTGATTTCATGATCGTGGTTCGCACACCAGTGAGTAGTTGTATGCAAGATCGTCGCTGAGAACTTGAAAGTTTCGAACGTAGTCTTGAATCTCGACGATGGGTTCCAGGGAGTAGTGGGTTTGTTGATACGTCTGTAGTGAGGGTGAGGGCGGTCAATAATCGATGAGAAAACATTCGTATTTGACATTGGCGACCCGCCAAGTGCAGCGAATCGTCCGGATTTACCTGCAGCTCGATAACGTAGTTGGTGACTTTTTGGAGCTTGCTGTAGTTTACCAATCCGCCATCCAACTTGTCCTTCTGGCACGTGTCCAAAAATACCTAATTCCGAAACCCCGAAGGATCAGAAAAGGTTACAACGGAACGACCTCTCCTACAGAAACGTCAGACGCACCAAATCTCCTTGATAAACTCCAGGGAACGGAATGACTGGTGGTTCCGCCGCATGAACCTTGGCCCGCAGGTTCTTGTAATTGAGTTCGCTCGAGGTCATCTTCGTCAGCTCCTCGTACACTCGCATGCACTTGTTGCTGACGGTTTCTTTGGTTTTCTTCAACCGGTAAACGGACGATGATTGTAAGGCGGCCAGCACCTCTTTAACTGCATTGTAGTTGTTCAATCGCTCCAGATACTGTGGCGATGGATTGTGTGAACCACAGACGCGGGGACATCTTGGAAAGTCACAAGACCTGCTTCACGTACCTGGGCAGTGATGACGAATCTCTCAAAGATAGCAGCTCTCGCTTTTGAGCTTTCCTTGACAGTAACAATCTCGGAGACAATCCAATGAATCATGTGGTTCGACCACCGACTCATACAGGTAATATTGGGTGCCCGCGTTTCTTTGTCGTCCTTCATCCACGCCAAGTCAAGCAACTCGCGGGGCTGTCAATGAGGAAAACGGTAAGTCCTACTATCCAAGGTTGCTGGACCAAGCTGGTAAATGTGCAAGCACCTTGATAGCCTTGAACAGATTGAACTCTATCAGCGTTATTTGCCTAGCAAGCTCAAGAGGTTCAATATCCGTCAATTTTAGCTTGATCGTCTCCTCTGACAGATCTGACAACTTTGACTTTGCGAACGGAGCCCAGGGACCCATACTCGAGGGCCGCTCGTGTCCCAACCCTCGGGCGGCCGTCTCATGCGAGTAGCGTTTCGCAAGAACTTTCGGCAACAGAGGTTTAGGCGGCGGTGCCAGTGATTTTGATATTTGCGGCGCGTCACTAGGTGTCAGCTGAATCAATGAGGTGTCGGAAATTTAGTCGTTGCTGCGGACGCCAATCACTTAACCCAGCTAACCAGTAACCCACTTTCCGGGTGATGACGGATTTCAGAACTGAAGATAAATTATCGTCTTTCATTCTATCCGCAAAAGCGGTAACTTTTTCCAAAAGTGTAGGATCATCTACAAAGTCGCTCCAAAACTGCTCTAGCCACGATCTGAACGTATTCACCACTCTAAAAAATTCGGGTAATGGAGATCAATGCTGGCTCCTTGGTGCTGCTACAGCCCCCTCCAAGTAGTACACACCGTAGTAACAATGGTGTTTGTCCAGCCACACCTTGGTCGGCGCTCACCGCCGCCTTGCTTTCGGTGTACTTTTGCAGGATAATATCCAAAAATTCACTGCTGGTCATGAATATCTTATGTGTCAGTAGCAGTGTTTGTTGGAATTCATGGTCTGAAGGGCGCAAGCGCGTTAATGGAAATGTCGTGCCTTATGAATGCAGTTGTGTCAAGCGCGGAAGGCCGTGGTTGGGAAGTACCATGAATGGTCGGATCTATCAGCCGCTCTACTAGTTTGTCCGGTGTTGCTCCCTTTATACGTTTCGTCGTCCCTGATTCACCCTTAATGAAAATGACATCTCCACTGGACTCATCATTTTCGTCCTTTTCCTCTCGAGCCTCGTTCAGCGTTTTTAAAACCTATGCCGTTACGTTAACGAATAGGTTGTGCATGCAAATTCATGACTTCATGCGTTTTACCTCTTCCTGTGCTGCCTTCCGCAGTTTATTCATGTCATCCCGCAGATTCATGTTCTCCTTTTCGACCATTCCTTTGAGGTTTTCCGCAAGCTACCGTGACACGAGCTCAGTATAAAGATCTCGGGTAAACTAACGGAAAAACCAACAATACCTTCAGCTTGGAGTCCAACGCCGTCTTTTCCGCTTTAAGGTCAGCGACTTCTTTCCTCAAAGCTTGTAGCTCCGACTGTGGCGAGATCTGGTGAGTCGACCGGGTCCGCTCAACAATCACCGCCTCAACAAGCACCTACCGCACTATCTCCCTTCATGATAGGTTTCCCCCTTGATAAGGAAGCAACCTCCGACCGCAGCCGCACCAATTCTGTTTGCTCCTCTGAATGTGCTTTTTGATATGCCTATGGTAGAAGATGAGACCACCTAAACTCCCCGACAGATTCAGGAAAGTTCCAACGACCCACCAAGAATTGTTTTTCCGTTTCCTCATTGCGTCGATAGATTGCCCGCACTTGCTCGGTGTGCTGCTTTGTTAGATCTGCGAGGTTCTTCCGGTAGTATTCTTCCTAATAGATCGACACCATCTCAGTTTCCCTTGCGCAGCCCTCAGTGAACGGTCCCAAAGCCAACCTGGTGCGCCAAATCATTCTCCAGCAGTTCTACACGCATCTGCAGTGTACGACGTTGGTACGATGCAAGTTTAAGCGAAAGGCAATCACCCGAAAGGGTCTAGGAAAATCACCTTCAGGTAGGCAACCGTAGACGCTTGCTTCTCATTCTCATCTTGCCAGTACTGTAGCTGATCGATGAACCTTTCGCTTGTTTCTCTATCTTGGATTCCTGCAGCTTGCTACTTTGGTATGCAAGGGGGGTATATATAAACTGGTTATAAGCGGTACTTGCAATAAGTATGCAGAAAGTTTGGGGAAGGGTTCACCACAATGGTGGAACGCACCTCAAGGAGTCTATTCTTATGCAATGCAATGTGCTTTTCTTCTATCAGCTGCCGAATCGTTTCCTGAAAGTGCAGAGAAAGAGTACCCGTACTTCAGAACCAATTGCATTATTGGCACAAAACGGCGTCTTTCCTCACCTTGCATCGTTCTTGAAAGACAGTGTGAACAGCTAGGAGCTCAAGACAAAAAGGGCGAATGATTTTTATATCATGCGGTAAAAGGGACTCCCACTCATTCATTTGAGGAGTTCGTAACTATAGGAATGACAAATATGAAGCATGGTTCAGATAGGGAGACCCAAGTACAACATTCCTACCTGAGTGATGGATGGTGATTGCCGAATAGCTGCTTTCCGCTCTGTGCAAATGGATAACGTGTATCAGCAAGAGGTGCAAAAAGGATTGGGCCGCGCCGTTGGTACCTCCAAGAAGCGTCTCGATATCTCTTCAGTGCAAACGTGGTAAGTTGACCATGCCTTCCCACATAACCCAGCAAATATGAGTTTCCGTACCTATCCTTGGCGTAATCTGAGGGCCTAAATCATGCAAGAAGAGCAGTCGTTCAAAGCCGTGTCGAGTCACAAAACCTTCCACGATTCCGCCCTGTACTAACCGATTTCCAGTTGCATTCTTTATGAATGTAGACGCGCCAGCATCGAGCAAGAGTTTCACGGCGCCAAGGTGTGATCTCGCAACTGCCAAGTGCAATGGGGTATTGCCTTGCGAGTCTTGTGCATTTACTTTGATGGTGCGCTGGCAAATGCAACGTGTTTTCATGTGAGCAAGCCATGGACATGCTTCGTACTCGAATGGGCTTTGAAACACAATCTTATGAGCATATGAGGGCTCACCTGTCCCAGCAACGTCTCCATACAACGGATATGACCAGATATTGCGGCCAAGTGCAGTGCCGTGCGTCCATCTTCGGCTGTGGAGAAGTTCACGTCTATCGGCAAATTTGACATACGCATGGATATTAGTTCTCGCGAAAGGAGCGCGTAGTTAAAGCGTGCGCGAGGTCGGACCTGGAGGGTTTGTCGACTTCAAGACCTGGGCAAGAGTAGAGGCATCACCCCTTGTGACCAAAGTAATTATGTCCATTGGCAAGATGAAAGCTGAGTGCCCGAAGAGGGGGAAACCCAGGTGTGCGTTTGTCACGAGGGTTCGTTAAATAAGTATGTACTGTTGGTCGAGGATTGATACTGCAAGATGGCGATGATTGTTCACATGAACGCATTGGGCGGGCAGCCGAGCACCCCAGAAGTTATCAAGGCCAAATGAAGTGGCGGTTTGAGTTCGGTCCAAACCGGGCGGTGTGGCTGGCCCAAGGCTTCTGAACGCGTCGTCCTCGTCTGGCCGCGTGCATGTTGGAACACGTCATGCCCTCACGAATCTTGAAAGAAAAGGGTTCTGCATGGAGACAGAATGAATCTGAAGTGTTTGCGATTTCCTGTGGAAGCTGCTTCCTCTGTACTGTACAGGGATCACTGGACTTGCGGGGGGAGGGAGCTCGGGCATCAATAACCAGACCACCTGCGAGGGGTACAAATGGGGACGAGGGGGCTTCTAGTGAGATCCGTCGCGGAGGGTCGTATAATTTATTACGTGGTCCTGAAATTTCTCCTTCATCTGGCACCTGAAAAGCTCGGTCATGTCTGAAGCCAGGCCCGTGTGGTGAACGTAAAGCAAATCTAAATGTGATCTATCCGAGTGACGAAGTCAAACATTTCAGTTTCATTGTCCCTCATTGTGCAGGAAAGGATCTTGCATTTTACATAAGTAGATGACTGGGAAAGCGGGGCATTTAAATAGGGTAGTTGAGTCATGCAAGATCTTACTGTCGTCCGAACAGGCCGGATACCGCAGGGTGGTGGCTTTGACGCGCACAGCTTCAACGCATATGTCAAGGGTGGGTTTCTTGGCAGGAATCGAATTGCATCCTCAAGTCGTTTCCCACTTGCCACTTTCATCCCAAGTCTGACGACAAAACACCAGATGCTCTTCCCCTATTGCTGAAGGGACCCTCCTTTATTACAAATACCTCCTTTTACAAAAGATATACGCACTGATGGCCTCAACTGTTCGTCTCCTCCATGTCCGCGCAAACGTGTCCATCCGCAATAGCGACGAGTCAAACCCCATCACCGGGTACTTGTGTCTCGCACAACAACAGGTTACTTGTCTAACTCCTCTGTCTTGGGTTCGGCCACTACGTTATCTCATAAACTGAACTATGGACGGAACTTCTTCAGGACCCGCAGATGAACATCGTCGCTTGGATACCGAAGAGTACTATTCCAAAAGACGAGCTCCATACATATGATGAGGTTGCAGCCAGAACTAGGACCGGTGAGTCAGTTCTTCTTCTCACAAAATGCAGCTCATCCGTGCAAAAAGCTGTCATTCAAAATTGAAACGGACGGGTTCATTTGAGAGTGTCTCGAATCCGAGGTGCAAGGCAGCCCCACTCAACATATTCGTAACATCCCTTGTACAGTTTTGTCACCGGCTTCAGACCCTGCGCACCTCGTCTCTCCGCCATCCCACTCCCTTTCTCTCATCACCGAAGCCATCTCTGCGCCGCTGGATGACGTCCGCACTTTCACGCTGTCGCCCGAGCTCACACTTTCCGGAAATGGGGAAGAAGCCTGTCTTACAAAACTTGGCGTGGAGCTGAACTTTGAGGGGGCAAAACTACCAGACTTATGGTTCGATGAAGACCAAGGAAAACTCATGGACGTCCAGCAAGTAGAGGGCTTATTGAGGGCTTGGTGCAAAGTTGTGGGGAAAGACATTAGAGTCAAGTAAGCGCGAACGTAGTCGATGTCGTGATTTTCCGTATTTTAAGATGGCGTTGGTACTTTGACAACAGCGCATCACCAGATGCATCAGGCTCGGCAGCTCGCGTGTATCACCTCGTTGATGCTCCCGCAGACCCTAGCAGCAGTAGCTCCGGGTCAACACAGCCTAATCAATCAGGTTCACGGCGACAATGGCCTGATAATATTCCGGCAGTTCCCCAGGATTCAACAATTTACAAACTTGGATCGGTGGGTTTTGGACTTGTCACTGGGATTGTTGGACAGCCGATCGCAAATAAGATTGAAGATGCGGGATGGAACATGCTTGAGCGGTTTTCGCGAGTAACAAACTATGCCCGAAACACGACCGGTAATTGTGAAAGACGTCCGATTGCCTCTTGTTTTGCGCCTTTCGCTTAGCTCTTTTCGGCGGTTAGTTCAAGTTCTCGAGCACCCTCTCGCGAGACCAATTCTACCCCTGATCCCTCCCAATATTCGCTCTTACTTTCTGTCATCGGCTGAAGCTGAGGCGCTATTGGAAGAATATGATAGTTTTGGACAGTACCTGGCGAGATATGCAGGGGAACTCGGCGAACGGTGGAGACCGACTCATCCTAGCGAAGCAGGGAAACTTGTAATGGACAAAAGCGGGGATTTTGAGAATCTGGCGGTGGGTGTTTGTGAAATGGTCGAGCTCGGATAATGAGTCATGGTCCGTTGACGATCCTGGTTCCGTAGATTGGTCACACGCATCACCGGACTGGGCGTCCTCTCAGCGCAGAGCAATGGGTGTCATTTTACGACGCAAGCGGTCGATTGACCGTGTCTCGTGAATACGTTCGCGCTTACGTGTTTGCATCTGGGGTTGAAAACGACATTCGGGTGGATGTTTGGAAATACCTTTTGAATGTTTACCCCTGGGACTCATCCGAATCCGAGCGAGCCAAACTGTTGGATGCTAGACGGTATGTCGGTACGGCTTCATGTTTTCTGCTGGGGTGTTCACTTATTTTGGAATATCACTCCAGTGCGGAGTACGAGAGCATGAAGCAGCATTGGAAAAACATCCTGTCCGAGGCAGCTGAAATTGAAGATTCACCCAAACCGTCGGGACAGGAGGGGACGTCCAGTCGCGCGGGAGATGAGAGAGAAGATGGGGACGTCGTTAGTAAATTGAAGGAGAGAAAGTACCGCGTCGGTAGGGCTAGCTGCGGATACTAGGCGATGCCACCAGAACGTGATTCTTGATTGACAAATTCTTCTCTTATAACAGAAAAAGACGTGGTCCGCACTGACCGCACAGTCCCTTTCTTTGCTGGCACGGAAACCGACACGGTTAACCCGCCGCCACCGACTGACTCAGAGGCTGAAGGTGCCGCGCAGCTAGCGGCACTAAGCAGCAATCTGGAAATGTTGAAAAATGTACTGATCACATACACGATGTACAATTTCGATCTTGGTAAGTCCAAGATAGGGAAGTCGTATCGCTTCATGCGACAAGCGACTCAGTTTGGTACAGGGTATGTACAAGGTATGAACGACTTGCTCGCGCCGATATTGGCAGTCATGAGGGATGAGAGTGAGGCATTTTGGTGCTTTGTGGAGTTTATGAACACAATGGTGAGTGCGTGCGTGCGTGCTTCACTTCATGGCATAAAATTCAAATTCTCATTCAATTACGGAAATGCTCTACAGCAAACAAACTTCTACCGTGACCAAAGCGGCATGCGTAACCAACTCAGACGGTTGGAACTCTTGATTAAGTTTGTGGACCCCTTTTTATACGAGCATTTAGGTGGGATCCCTGGGTCTTTGGATTTCTCTATATGCTTAAGCTAATTGCCCTGCCATGTGCATTGTCTTTGTAGAACGCACTGACAGCATCAACCTCTTCATCTGCTTCCGATGGCTTCTTGTTCTTTTCAAACGCGAGTTTGAATTTGAAGATGCCAGTCGGCTGTGGGAAGTCCTGTGGGCATGTCCCTTGACGAAACATTTCCATCTGTTTGTTGCATTGGCGATATTGAACAGGGAGAGGAGGAAGTTGTGCAACGAGTGCGGGGCCTTTGATGAAATGTTGAAGGTAGGCTCTTCTTTGCACCTTTTGGCAAGCCAGATGATCAAAAGCTGAAGGGATGACTTGTTCCAGTATGTGAACGACCTGTCGACACATATTCCCTTGGAAGCGACACTCCAACGTGCCGAAGTGCTCTTTTACGTCTTCCGCGCGCGTCTCATCACGGCGGCAAAGGAACAGCTTGGAGTGGATGTTAACTCTGACGCGTCTGCCGACCTACCCGGCGGTGCCAATCCAGCTCCTTCTGCACAATTTTTGGATGTTAGGACTGGACGTAAAGACGGTGTTGCGGAAGCGGTAGAACGAAATCGCAGCCGGAGTCGGACCCCCGAGCCGGTTAAGAGGGTGGAGGTGACCAAGGAGGAGTTGTGGGAGTTGGTGGGATTGCTGGAGAAGGCGTGAGGGATTTGATTTGGTGCATCTCAAGTGTTGTATATATCATTTTACGTGGGATGTTGTATTTAGTGGGCAATGTGAAGTGCCCTCCAATTGGAGTGCGTCCTCTTCGATGTTTTGATATCCCTTGTTTTTTGGTGTCTCGGATGTTTCTTGATGTTTTCCGTCTCCCACATTTTGTTGACACTGTGTATTCACTGTGTATTTGCCCAGCTACCCAGCTACATTTTAGCCTGCCAAAGTGCACCCGCATACCCGTTGCATCAATCCATGCGTGTCCCCCCACAACCCAATTGCCCACTTGCCCCAACGCGATGAAGTTTCAACACGACGATTGGATACCTGCTGACAACTCGACCGCCCATGCTGACTGCATGCTGACTGATCTCCCCGGCTCCACTTACTCCCGATTGGTCGCCCGTTTTTTCTTCCTCCTCCCCCAAGCCCCCTCCCTCAACTATAAAAGGAGGCCATCCCCCCTCTGTTGAACGGCATCCTTTCAAGG
>JADGKA010000240.1:0-28675 GCA_027604605.1 Borealophlyctis nickersoniae
TCCGCCCGGGGTGTGGCTGCCTGGGTCGGGTGGGGTGGCAAACAGGCCGACGAGCAGTATGGCGGGTGAAACGAGGCCGGGATCTAGAGCTGGGACTGGGATGCGGTCGGGAAGTGCGGGCGGTGGCGGCGGTGGTGAGTTGTAAAAGTGTAGGGAATATGGATATTCTGAAACTATGTCATGAAGATCAGCGAAGATAGGGTATAGATCGAATAACTTTGCTGCAAGTCGAAGAAAGACCCGACTATGAGTTCTCATCCGGACTGCCGCTGTAAACCTATGGTCTTTTATTAGTTTCAACGACTGCACAGTGCTGAAGAATGGATCCCCAGTAACAAGCGAAAACGGTTGTATTGCAGTCATGTACGAGGGAATCTGGATAAGTAACGCAGAGTCGCCCGAATCACACCTCTGAAGTTGGCTGGAATACCCGTCAATACAAGAACCAAATGGCATGGGCTGGTCTTGCAGCAGCCCTCGCGACTTGCAGGGATTGCAACTATCGCGTTTGTTGGGTCTGTGAGTGCATGTCTTCCGGTTTTGGTCCCTACCTAACCAACATGGATCAATTGACGCATTTCATTGCTCAAATGTCCAACAATCATATCTAGCTGAAGTTTGCGTTTTGCGAGTCCTTCTGGTGATAAGCGTCGAAATTCCGCATATATCAAAATGGACCAATTGATGCATCAAGATACATGCGGACGTTCGACACTACCAGCAGAAGGACTTGAAAAACTCAAACTTCAATTGGATATGATTGTGGTGCAACCGGTGGTTAAGACAATATGATTTCTCCCATTCGGTAAGCAGCGTTTGCGAACTGTTCGTTGCGACGACTCTTCGGCTTTGGGTTTTTCTATCGGAACCGGTATCAAAATAGAAATGAGACGGACAAAGGACAATCAAAGAGACCGAAGTCATGGAGATCTTCGTCGCTGGGGACTTCATCTGTTGCCTCTGTTTTTGTTTCGTCGGAGTCAGAGAAGAAAACTGCGAAGTTTGTCGTCATGGTCGAGGATATCGCCGAACGCGACATGCGCTGCGGTGAGCGGTATTGTTTCAAGACAATCCAGAACCACTGGTCGGGAGAACTGAATCGAGGGCCGTCTCGTCCGGCATGTGTTACAGCAGTAATCGCGGAACGCCTGGGTGCCGGTTCCCTCTGACGGCACCCAACACTCTACCAAATTGGGTGCAAGACGCTCGGGAGTTTTGTCCCGCTCAGACGGACCAGAGGAAGAAAGGAAAAGCCATTGTCGGCGCGACCCAACCCAATGCAAACACAATCTTGGCTTCATTACGGAGGGAGAAAGGAAGCAATGAAGCCAGTCTTGTGTTTGTCATGGCATGCCGTCGCGCGGACAGATTGTTTTTCGGTTTTGAATGCCCAGCTGGCCTTTTATGGCTCTTCGGTCCAGGCGTTCGGACATTTCTGAATTTTTGGCACAAGCACCGGCCTGCCTCAAACTCCGCCCTTAGACACTCCCTCCCGCTCACCTCCTCACCTCATTGCGTACCTCTGTCAAAATGCTACATAGTGTCCGCTCAAAACCCGGCACCGCGGCCTTTTTGCGACCCGCTTCTTGCCGAACACCCGCCGCATTATACAGCACTTCTCGCGGAAGAAGAAAGGCCGTTCGGGAAACCACAAAACCAGCCCATGTCCCCGTTCTTTTGAACGAGGCAATGCGCTATCTGGGCGAGGGGGACAGAGACCGAAAAGGCCCAAAGTTGTTTTGCGACGCCACGTTCGGAAACGGAGGGTATACGAAGCGAATGCTGGGTGAGTGAAATTCCTTGCGTCGCCGCAGGCTGCGTGCCTGTTTGTATTGGGGTCCACGGCCGCAAGGATACATGAATCCGCCGCCTTTTAGCAGTAATTGACCCCTAATCTATATGTACATAATAGATACATTTGATTGCAAAGTGATAGCTCTCGATCAAGATCCTTTTGCGTTTGAACGGGCAAAGGCCCTTGCTGAATCAAAGCGTTATCAGTAAGTCTTTCCTGAGAGTCTATTAGATGGCGTAAGAGCATTGATGGAGAAAGTCACATCTCTTATCTCTTTGATCACTGACAGAGGACGGATCATACCGCTACACGGGAAGGTAAGTGCTGGGGAAGATGAAAGAAACTTGCCGTTCACCTACGTAACAATTGCCAAATTGTCCAGTTTGGCGATCTTCCCAACCTGCTACGAGATAATTTGAACATGAGGTGCGCTTCCATGGCTCGGCAGACTAATTTCATTGTGGCTCGGTTCTTTTTCACTTCGTACTGAGAACCCGAGGTCCCATCTTCAGCGGACCCTGTTTAGACGGCATCCTTTTCGACATTGGCCTTTCATCCAATCAGCTGGACGATCCTTCTCGGGGCTTTTCAATAAAAAGGGATGGACCGCTTGGTGGGTTTGTTTCTGCAGTGCAATGACGGCGTGCCAGTAAATGCCTGACATATCGGACCAGATATGCGAATGAATTCCAGAGGCGATGGGGATAATACCGCAAAAGAGCTCCGAAGAAGCATCACCGCCGAAATACTTGTAAACAGTGAGTGAATGAGACCTACACGGGACTTGCACTTTCATTGAGTGCTGAGTGGTGGATCCTTAGATTTCTCGGAGCGTCAGATAGGCGACATTATAGTAAAGGTATCATCCAATTCCAATCAATCGTCGCATGAAGTTGAATGAAACCTCTCACGCCATTGTCGGGAACCTGCCAAAATTTAGTATGGCGAAGATAGAAATTGGCGGAAAATAGCCAAGGCAATTGTTGCCGCTCGTGCAATAGCTCCTATTCAGACGACCCGACAGCTTGCCAATATTATTGCGGCTGGATTAGGGAGAGAAGACTTCCCGCTCATTCCGAAACATCCGGCTGTCAAAACGTGAGTTGTCCCTTGGAAGTTCTAGGATGCGCCGACGTGGAGGTGTCAAGGTGACTGGTTGGTTTCTGAGTTATTACCTTCCGTATTTGCAGGTTCCAGAGGTACCTTCTTTGTTCTCTATGCCCCCTTGAAAGATGATTGGCTTGTCTGACCATACGATTTGCTTCTCTTCACCGACACAGCATAAGAATATACATCAACGATGAGGTACAACCGTTGAGTTGTTCCCTGTCATATCCCACCTCTAATCTCGTTCCAACCAATGACAAACAGCTCAACGAACTCCGCCGCGGTCTCCAATCCGCCGAACTCCTCCTTCGCCCATCCGGCCGCTGCATCGTCGTCACCTTCCATTCGCTCGAAGACCGCATCGCCAAGGACTTTTTCCGGCAAACCAGCGGGTACTACGCGTCGCGGGCACCGTCGCCCTACAGTGACAGATTCACCAGTCCAGCGGCTTTCGAAGCTGAGATGGAACTGGGTACGGGAGGTGGGAGGAGCGAGGAGAAGATTGAGTTGCATAACAAGTGGAAACGGAAGCAAGATAAGTGGGAGAGGATTGGTGCGAATAGTAAGTTTGTGGCGCCGGAGGAGGTGAGCGAGGTGGAGGAGGATGAGGATGAGGTGGACGAGATGGAAGATGGGGAGGAGAAACCGTATCTGGCGTCGTTCATGTCGTTGGTTAAGCACACAGGTGAGAAGGTTTGGGTTGTCTTGCTTGTATTTGTCGGTCCTGATCCTCACACCGTTCATCTTAACGCCCAGTCAAACCGACCCGCGACGAAGTTAACGAAAACCCAAGATCACGGTACGTTCAAGCAACCATTCCCGTGACGACTCCCTTGAAATGTTCTTCATCAGAATCGTCCTTACTGACATTTCCCTTCAATGTGGTCACAGATCCGCAAAGTTACGCGCAGCAGAACGCACACATCACCCTCCCTTGTTTTCAACGCTCGATGCATAAATCTAGGCTGTTACAACCATCTACATACACCCCCCAAGTACTTTCTGAATAAACTACGCTATATCGCCCCTTTGCTACCTTCAAACCATTATTGCATCTTTGCCTTCCTCTTCCGCCTCTCCCTTTCACGTCCACTCACTCCCATCAGACTCAACAGGTTCCTCCCCTACCCGACAATGACTGTTTCCACAACAACAAAAAAAACAATCAGTCCCTCCTTAGAACATCCACACCCAGGAAAAACGCACTCACCTAACGATCCACCCCTTCTCCTCCTCCCCGGGCTCCCTCAACGGCACCCCATCATACGAATACACGCACCCATCTTTGGCGTCATAGTACCCATCGCCGACGTCGTAGGTGTGGGGTGGGATGAGAGGTGGGCCAGCGGGGTCGTTGCTTAGTTGGGGTTCTCCTAAAAAACAGCAGAATGTCTGAGTCAGGTCGAGAGGTGCAAAAAACGGGGTGTTTTCTTCTTTTTCGTACCAGGCCGGAACCCATCAACCCGCTCCGAGTAAAACCTCCGGTCGAGTTCGGTGCAATAGTCCCAGGATGCTAGCGAGTATTCTAGGCCGTCTTTAAACGTGTATTTTCCCTGTCGACAAAACCACATGGATGTCTTTGTGTTGCGCAGACCGCGGGAGGGGACGGGAGAGACGGGGGATAACCCACCTCAACAGCAACCCCACCAAACCACTTGGCCTCGTACTTTCCCCCGTTTGTAAAGTGGATGGTTCCCTCACCGTGGAACCTGATGACACACACACACCGGATGGTTCAACACGATGCGGAAAGAGAAATGAAAAGGCAAGGAAAAGGGGAAAAGAAACTCAACTGTCCATCTTTAAACTCGCCAATATACACGTTCCCATCCGCGAATACGTATTTTCCTTGGCCTTCGATTCTGTTGTGTGTGCGGAGGAGAGGGTATCCAATGAGTTAATGACGGGTATCCAGTCGGTCAGGGCAAGGGTTCGAGGGGAGACGAAAGGCGGGAAGAACGGTGCCGGAGGGCGGATGAAGGAGGGCCGACAGTCGTTTTCTTTTGCTCACCTCCCGTTTTTGACTTGGGCTTGGAAGGGTGAGCCTGCAAAGGCCATGATTTTTTCGTGTTGGGGATGGTGGGTGCGCAGTTCGCGTAAGAGCAGGTTGAGCAGAATTTGTTGTGAACCACACTACCAGCGACCTTCCAAGCACCTTCAAAAAACATATCCCATCTGAAAATTCTCTATTCTTATAAAACTGCAAACAAATCCTACAAGAAAACAAACGCCGCCGCCCGTCGTGGGGCTAAAGAAACTGGTAGGCAAAACAAGAAAATGAAAAAGAGGATCCTATGTAATCCCCCCTCCGTTTCCTATCTTTTCTACCCTTTCAACCGCCACGACCAAACATCTCACCCAACTCCCTCCTTTCTAAACCCCGCTATATCTTTTCCAATCCATTCCCATCCTCTGTACAAAGCGCAAGTTTTCCGGCTTCTTCTTCCTTCTCCAAATCCTTCCTTCTCTGACTGCGGTCCCCGACTCGAAGCGAAAATTCCGCCCGCCCACCTTTTATCGTAGATACAATCGGTGCTGGCGGCTTCCCCCTCCTCTCCCTAATCCCGTACTCCACTACTAAACCTTTAAAAGTTTGAACTATAATACACGTATGCGATGAGAAGACCAGTTTTTCTTGCGAATTTTTTGGTACTAGCAAAACGGTTTTCCGTGCACACAAGGACAGAAGACAAAAAAGAGACCCGTCCAGTGGTTCCTGAGGGGTTTGGAGGCAGGTGACAGAAAATGGTAACATCCTCGTCTGAACCCCTCTTCGGATCAGAGTTTACTTTTTGAGGAGAGGGGTAGGTTTCACCACGGGTCCAGGGTTGACAGCGCACCTAAGAGATTCGCGTGACGATGGGTGAGCAATGAACTTTGAGGAAGTATCGTAAATGGCCACCGATCGGAAAACTTACATCCAAATGCGAGTCTTGTAAATCTTGAACAAGTCACGAACTAGCTCACGGAAATCGATACGACGGTCGGCCACGAAGTAGAAAGTCAGTTTGCGCCGATCCCTAGGGTGAGCCAAGCGAGTATGTAAGATGATGAATCCAGGTGGGATACCCTTCAACTGATGCCTTACCATTGATACTCGGCATCAACAATCTCCATCGGCAGTTTCTTCATGCGAATCTTTGACTGGCATACGCTCATGGCTTTGGCTTCATCCTGGCTCTTGCCAACCAGCAAAGTAATCTCGGTGGGTTGAGCCAAGCGAATGACCCGCTTGGGATGAACTTCACGAGGGGTGCCGTGAGTGTCCAACATGTCTCCATGCTGCGCCTGATAGATTTGGAGTTGCTGGGCGTTTTGGATGTTGTCGACGATGATTTTGCCCAAATCTTTGCCACGGTCGGCCTCCACGATACAGAGGTCACCTTTCTTGATTGGACCGATCGACGGATCCGCAACGTAGAAGAAGTCGGTGCGTCCGGCCTTGAATTCGACGACATAGAGTGGGAAGTGGTTCGCCAGGGATGACTGCATTTGGAGATTTTTGCCAGCTTCGACCCAAGCCCTTGTGCGGTGCTCGGTGTTTTCAAAGTAGTCATCGATCTCATCAAGGAAGGGCGTTTCCTGGTGGTCATCGAGATGAAGACCCTCAAGCGCATCGGCCAGATATCTGCTGGTACTTGACGAGCTGTAGAGAGGGCCGGCAACAGAGTGTCGTCTTCGCGACATATCATACGGGAAATCGGGCTCTGGACCAACAGACGGTGTGCTGGATACGATAGCAAATCCAGACACCATTAGTCACTACTCCAAGCTCGCTGACTCTACATGAAATTGCAATGCCTACCGGCCGACGAGTTGGGATGCATAATCGTTGTAGAGTCCAGGGGCATGCGAGAAACGTCTTCCGGCGCGATAGCGGTCGCCACCATCAGGAGACATGGCGGGAGTTCCATCAGAACTTTGAGTTCCCCGAATGGGCTCCCACATAAGACCATGGCTCGGTTGTGTCGAAGCCCGCCTGTGCAAGAGCGAGGGTTCGTGGTGGTGGCGCAGCGAATCACCTTGTTCCGCATTCTGGGTCATGGACCAAATTGAATTGATGTCAGGATACTCTCCCGTCCTGGACGTTGGGCTAGTTGGCGATTCCAGGGCATAAGCATCCTCCTGGTGAGCAAGAAGCCCGTAAATGGCCGACGAAGATTTGGAGCGCGAGCGAATTTTGGGAAGGCTGAAGTGTGCGGCATATTCGTCATCGTCGTTGTCCCCACCCCGGAGCGGCTCCTGGGTAACACCTTCGTAACCCTCCTCATCGTCAAACCCTTCAAGTCCGCGCATAGTGCCGAGAGAGAAAGAAAAGCTCCGATACTGACGAGGAGCGGGGGTAACAGAAATTTCTGGCGAAAGGTAGTTTGAGTTCTTCTCGCCCGCGTCTGAGGAGTTCGAAGTAGTGCCCCCATTGTCCTTCCAAATGGACGGAGAGTTGCCCCATTGCATACCCAACGCACCCCATTTTCCCGAACCTTGACCCGTGCCTTCATCGCCTTGGTCCTCCACGACCTCAATAGTGGGAGGATAGCCATCGTCTGCTCCTTTCGTGCGGGGACTGGGAGGACTAGAAGCACGAGTACGCACACCTCGCTTGCGCGACAACACAAGATCCTCCGCATCGTCGCCTTCCAAAGATTGTTGAAGGACTGCCCCGTTTCGTTCCGGGGTGTGAGGAACGGAAAATGATGTGCGTCGGGGTGGGCTTCCGACAATTTTCCAGGTCTCGTCTGCGGCTGCTGAAGCTGCAGCTGCCGCAGCAACCGCAGCTGCGTGCGCCGAATGTGCGTTGATGGGCATGGATTGCTTTCGGTTGCGCAGGACGTCCATGTGTGACGGTCCGGCGTTTCCGGCATCTACAACACCAAATTAGGACAAACCGATGAGCGTCCAGGAAAACAAATTTCCTCCAACACTCTTGATAAAAAACAGATCTTGTTCCGCACCTCCCCAAGCCCTAGATTGACCCGGAGCAAGCATCCCACCCTGCTGGTGAGATCTCGCAGCCGCCGCGGCCGCAACCTGAGCAACCGTCGGTTTGTAAGGAGACCCGGTAGAGTAGTTCCTCCTGTGTTGGTGGCGGTGGTCGCCACTAGCCATCATGTAGATACAGTGAAGAGGGGCAGAATTATTTTGGATTTAGAGGTACGTTCTGCGAATAAAAGGTAACGGCGCAAGAGAAGGAATGAACAAAGTGAGATGATGAGCTTCAACGAAAATCTCTAAGGTAGCAGGAACACCAACTGGGTCCCGGTAAGCTTACACAAATCAGAATACCGGGGTATAAAAAGTGAGAGTGTGCAAAAGGGTTTGTGAGGGATACCGAACTAGGTCAGGGAAGGATGGGTGGGTGCGGCGTGTTAGATTAGGTTGCTCACCCCCAAGTGTGAGGTGCATGAAAGAGCCGGTCACCGACAACAGCACTCCTGCACTTATCCGCCCTCGCCAGCAGAAAATGCGAAGCTTGTCCCCACTCCGTGCCACTTGCGATAAGTTCTCACCTCCCAGTAAGGTCTTTATCAGGCGGGTTCTTGTATGAGATGCCCGTTCACCCGTTTATGAGTGTATACGGGTTGGTTGTTTTCTATGTGGCGAGTCTAAGAGTTGTATAAGATCTCCAGGTTTTCAGCAATAGTTGAGGTTACGCATGGGCGGGTGGGAAGCAAGCTTTGCTGTCGTTGGAATTTCCTTTTTTTCAAGAATTGATTTCCTTTCTTGCCTTCCCGTCAAAAAGCAAGACAAGGCAAGAAGAGGTGATTTCGTCGCCCCTTTGCCATCCGATATGACTGTTATGCCCTCGATTCGCATAATGTTATGTCATGTCATGACAACCCCCAAACCCAAACCAAACCCAAAACACTCCCAAAACCCTTGCCAAAGCCACTCGAAACTCGTCGGTTGGCCTATTCGCAAATCATCAAAGGTTGGCCTCGTCTCGCTCAACCCCCAAGATATTATCGACAGGATAATACAATAAAAAGAGTCCTGCGGACTTCGTCCGCATCCGGGGAAACGAAGTTGACGGCACCCCATACCGACAGTAACTAATGGATACCATGGCTATGAAAAGTGTGCTGTCACCCATTCTTTCATGATTTTAGCCAAACCGGACCGCTTTGGCCAAGCCAAGCCTACGATGGTCCGTAGGAGTCCGATTTCTTATACCAGACCCAGTAGATAGGCCGCAAGAATTCGAATTTTGAGCAGCCCGGGGCCATGAGAAACCCCATTTACACTTACGAAACAAAACATCTCCAGTTCTCAATTTGTCTCCATCGGCGCCCCTCCATCATGCTCCTTGCCATTGACCTCCTGTTCTACTCCTTCAGACCACTTTCCTACCAAACGCCCATCTAACCGTCGCGACCCCTTCCATCATTCCCGACTCCAATGTCCCCCAATTCGATACGGTATAGGGGCATCCGCCTGGATTACAGGTTCCCCTCGAACAGCATTAGATTGGTGGATCTTAGATGGTTTCCATTCCCTATCATTGGTGTCTCCCCGCAATGTTAATTATAGTCTATCGTTGTCGACGGGATCGCTCTTGCCAAAGTTAGTCACGGGTCCAAAATGGGCCATTCGCTGTTCTTGGAGTCAATGCATATTATGGGGCGAAACTTGCCCCAAACCAAAGATTGGAAGGGTTGCTATGCCCTTTTTGCCACCAAATACGCATATTCCACCATCGCTACTGGCATCCTTCGACTTCCCGCCCGTATTCTGCATCCCCTACCTCGATTGGCGAAGCTCCGCGATGCGGATTTCAAGTGATTCTCCATGAAGGAAGTCTTGTGGTGGAAAGCCGGCGGACAGTGTATGGACTCCGTGGATTGGATACCCATGGATTCGGCAGCCACACCAACTCCATCCAATCATTTGCAATCAATTTTTTGGCCTGCGCCACGTCTACCGTCTATATAAATCCGTCTGCCGCCGTATTCTGTTTTTCTTCATCGACCAACTCTTCAGGATCATATGTAGAGTCGTTCGTACTTGATTAGTTTTCCCAAACTAGTCACACCAATCAACTCGGATGATGAGACGTGGAGCGCTCTACCCAAACGGGAAGTGCTGCGGGAAAGACTGCCAAAACCCGTCTTTTCCTGGGGGTTGATGACCATTCCGTGATGCATTTTCCAGTGTCCGGAAGGGGTAGAGGCTCAGTCTGACGAGTGCACAATTATTAGACGTAGCTTTTGTTTTCTTCGATCGTCCTCTTCCCTGTTCGCAAACCGGCTTTATGAGGTCATACTATTCTTTTCCCTGGCGTGGGATTGCCCCTCGGTTTTCGAGGCGGATTGTTTTCCCGGTCACGTCAAAGGATGGTCATGATACTCATCTAGCTTTTAGGCATTCATTTTCTTTATCATTAATTGACTGCCGTTTGCATCATCTTTTGGCTGCAGATGCCTACAGCGTGGAGGTGGATGTGGAGGTATCGGGGTGACGCCTTGTCCTTTGTGGATTTCCATTTGGGCTGAGGAAGGGAACATGTTCGATACCATATCTTCTCGTGTGTGCACTGTTTCAATAACTGGAGCCGTGGCTGAATGGTCATCGCGCTTCAGTACTATTCAAATAGTCCCGGGTTCGATTCCCGGTCCGCGCCGGAGGGATCGCCTGCGGGGTATTAAAACCCGTGCCGGGCGCGTTATAAATGCTGCGTTATAAATGCTGAGCGGGGCGAGGCTCAAGGGAGGCTCAAGCGTTCCTTTTTTTTTGGCGGATCGCCATTCTAATTGCGCTTATGTTTGGACGATGCAACCCAGGGTGCCTTTTTGTGGGTCAAGGTAGGCAGAGATTTGTAGCTTTCCACCAGCGGGTTAGATAGTTGAACTGCATGTATATGCGGCCATGGCACCATCTAACGCAGCGAAGATATGTGGACCGATCTTGGAGCGGGTGATGATTGGTGTACGCAAACATTCCTTATGGATGGCAAATTATGTACTACCCCGAACGCCTGGATACAAGTACCGTTCGGAGACCTACTACAACTCGGGTGAAAGGACATCGCCAACAACGATCCGGTTCAAAGGCATCGCCAGTGAACCTCTCACAAACGACTAAAGAGAATTCAGATGATTAGGAGAGGACAGGCGTCAGCACTTACTGGGCTAGGACCGGACTTGCCGCTCACGAGGTTGACCTCGTATGGGCTCAGTCAAATCGATCCTGCTTTTCATGGAGAACACAAGGACATTTTTTGTTCCGGAGTGGTCGCTACACATTGAAGAACAATATGCGAAGGACACTGAATAATGGTCCTGTTGCTTCCCAGTGTGATGGAAGCGGATTCGATTTGCGACCTTTGTATCTTGGAACCCTACTCGCTGAGTTACATTGACGCTGGTCCAAACGGGAACTGGCTTCATTCGTTGCAATGAAGACTGAATGCCGCTTTGTGGATGTCGGAATGGACTGTTTGGAACGATGAATTTCTCGCAATGTGAATTTGAGAGTCTAAGGGAACTTGTGTTAAAAAATAGATGAATTATGGCTATTTAATATCTGAGTTTTGCACCGTTGTGAAGCGGTCGGGGGGTTGGAGTGAAAAAGATGGGAATGACCGTCTGCGGATAGTGGCTGATGGGCACGGTAAGTACCCCTTAGCTGTTCGTACCCCTTAGGACTGCTCGAGCGATTCGTAGCCTCCTCCCTCTTTCTCGCGGACAATCCCAAACACATTTTAAATCCAATCCCCATTCTATCACCAACCCATCCAACATTACATCGTAAAGAGGGATATCGAACCATTCCGTCTGCTCTTCTTTGAGGAAGAGCAGCCAACACCCGAATCCCACGCATCATCGGACCCCCCAGTAAAATGCCTATGCCTTCGATCTCGTCTTTGCCTGTGCTTTTGCGGCTGGCGAGAACGAATTCTAACTTCCTGATTTCCACCCCTTTCATGACTTCCAAAGCCGATGGGTGCAATAGACGGTTCGTTGCCTTCTGGGCATTTGTGACGCGCGCTGCGTACCAGAACCGAGTCCAAGCGAGCTGCCGCCATTCTTTGTTGACTAATCGGCCGTTCAGGAGCGTTGTCTTCCCAGCCTCTCCGCGGAAGTTGCGTAGGATTGCTATGACCGTTTCGGTGGGCAACCGCGGTCGGTTGTATTTGGTGAGCCATTGGTCGCAAGCGGCAACTGCGGTGCGGGCTCCTTCTTTCATTCACGTCTGTTGGCACAGCAGTCGTCTGCAGGCGAGTATTACCGAGACGGCGTCGTTCTTCTTTCGAACGTGGGGGGATTGTAATGTGGATGGGAATGCTGAGGATGTCTGGAGGATGGTCTGAGAGCGCCGAGCGCCGCACCTCAAGCATTGCTTACATAATGCAATTAATCAACATGAAATGTTTTCTGACCAACTCAACCCTCACATTTCTTGACAATGTCGCGGTTCAATAGTTGTACATCGGGTTTGAATGCGCAGCTGTGCACCAGGCTCACAGGCCAGCGGAATACGCAGTTCATTCAGAAGGTACGCTGTTGAGTCGACGCACTTCCTACCAAAATGATGGCTGACAACCCTGCTGGCAGAAATGCAATGGTATCGCCCCTCTTCCTCGCAATGAACGTGGATTCCGTCTGTTCTCCCTTCTCGCTCCCACGAGTGCTGCCTCGAATCCCTTGAGACTGCGGCAACCCATCTTGACCACTTCTCGCTCCCGCCTTCCGTCCATTCGTCGTTATGCCTCTTCCCCTCAGCAAACCCCAACCCGTCCTTCCCAAGCAATTCCTCTTTCAGCCCGCGCCGAATATCAAAGACGACGAGATGAGGAGAACATGTCGATAATGTGGTACACTGGGGCGGTGATTGTGGTCTTTGTTGGTCTGACCTATGCCGCCGTACCTCTATATCGACTTATTTGCTCGGACACGGGCCTGGATGGAACTCCGCGTACCGCTAACGGCTCCAAATTTGAGCCAGAAACTATGGTTCCCGTAACGGGCGCTCGCAAAATCAAAATCCAGTTTGAATCCTCCCTTTCCGACAAGATGCGGTGGAAGTTTACACCTCAGACGAAGGAAATCACCGTCGTGCCTGGTGAAACTGCGCTGGCGTTCTACACTGCATTGAACCCGACGGATCAAGATATTGTGGGGCTCTCGACGTATTCGGTCGTACCGGCAAAGGCGGCGCAATACTTCAACAAGATTCAATGTTTTTGTTTTGAGGAGCAAAAGCTGGCTGCGCAAGAGGAAGTCGATATGCCGGTGTTCTTTTACATTGATCCTGAATTTGCGACCGATCCGTGGATGTCGGACGTTCAGACTATTACATTGCATTATACCTTTTTCCGAAGTACGTATATCAGGTGTTTGACTTTATAGCTTTCCACATGTGGATCTGATGCTCGTCGTATTACAGGCAAAGTGCAGTGAAGCCCTTTTTGTAATGGAGATGGCTAAGATATTGGCTGTGACGCAATAGATGTAGATACACAACAAAACAGCTTCACTCTTCGAAATGGAAGCACTTCACTGAGCGTTCTGGTCGCTGATTGTGCGCTGCTGCATCAAAGCTTACGCGCTCACGAGTTTTTCACCCGCCCCACTGCTCTTCTTGCACGGTACTCCTCTGGCGATGATAGGGCCCAATCAATAATGATTATATACAATTATGACCGATTCCGCAATTTGTTTTCCTCTAGGCTTCCGTCCGTCTACCAAAACGTAGCGCCTCCGTCCCAATCCCTTAGTACACCACTTTGATTCCCATACTTCGAGCAGTCCCCACAATTGAACTAGCCACCTTCTGCAATTCCTGCCCCGCGTTTTGCGGATCTGAGCTCTTGATTTTTGCAATTTCGTAAATATGCTTCACACTAACGGTCCCGGCCTCCACCGACCCCGTTCGCCCACTCCCCTTCTCAATCCCAGCAGCCTTTTTGAGAAGATACGAAGTCGGCGGCGCAGAGGTGACGAACGTGTACGTTTTATTTGGCTGGACGAAGATCTTTGTTGGGATGGGCACGCTCGGAGTAAAGTGTTTGGTTCGCTCGTTGAACTGTTTGCAGAAGTCCATTGATTTTATACCACGTTGACCAAGAGCGGGACCGACTGGAGGTGCGGGGGCAGCTTTTCCGGCCGGGATGAGGAGGCGGATGAACCCTGGATTGACTGAGGCTGCTTTCGACATTGCCTTGGGAAGTTGTTGGTGATCTAGGGGATGAGAACTTGCAATTGAGAGCTCCGTTTTTCAAGTCGAGTTCAAATTTCGATTTTCATAAATGTCAAGCCACAGGTCAAGCCTCAGGCAAGCCACAACAGCCCATTGTCGGCGGGTTTGCCTCATCTCCCTCCAACCCCATCTGCCTCCAACCCCATCTGCATCCCCATCTTCGCTGCCGAGTTGGCATCAACACGAAAAACAACCAGCACCTTCTTTCGCTCAACATGTCAGGGGTAGTAATTATCATATGGTTCTTTGTCTTTGCCATCGGCGGCGCCGTTGCTTTCTACTTCATCCCGAAAAGCCAGGACCAAATGTGCGTTGGAAAGTCTGATGCGGCATTTCCTTATCCGTTGCCCAGACTTACGAGCTTTTCACTTCTGAAACAGTCTGTACCGTACAATGCTATGCCTTACTCTGGTATCAACCTGGACCATGTATGTAGCACCCGCTATTTCCCAGCTAACAGAGACAGTGCTTCATTAATGTGTTGGACGGATTCAATAGGTGGGCTATCACGTACCTTGCCCAACTCCATCCACTTATCCGACCTGAGCACAGCTACGGCCCTGTTGAGCACCTCCCGCCGGTTGTTTCTGGCGGCGGTTTGGAATTGGACCAATGATGTGGGAGCGCGATATGGCTTGCGATTGGATGATGGGGTGGACGGAATGTGGGACGGAAGGAGCTGAAGGGACTACGATAGTTCTTTCATTGTATTTATCCGTAAATTATACCACGCCGAAGCTTGCCGCTTTGGCGGCATTCTTCGACGTTCGGGAGTCGAGATGTATACCAAAATTTCGTTTTTTTTCTGGGATTTGGAACGGTTGTGCTGATATTATTCATTACTTTACTTATCAACGAGCATTATACATTACTCCATATATTCCTCCCTCTCGGGGATTTGACCAGGGACACGAACAACAGGGCGAGCGCTTGCCACCTTGGAAGAAACCCAAGCGACTTTCGGTTTTCGACGCGATGATGTGATAGCCTTCGATTTTGGGTTCGTTTGAGATGTATGTTTTTCCGTCTCGGTCTCTGTGGAGGAACGACGATCCGTTCGCTCAACGGGCAAAAGTGCGCATCTTTGGACAGCCATTGGAACGTAGTTCCTGTTTGCGACTTTCGAGCTCTCGCGAATCGATGGCTCCTGCGGACTGCTCGATGCATGTTCCCCTGATTCGTCTTTTTCACATTCTGCCCGTGTCTGATTCTCGTCGACGTCACACGCAAATTTCCCTTCCACCTTCACATACATTTCTCCTTCTGGACTGGCGGCGGAGGTTCCCGCGCCAACGCCAGTGCCCGTCAATTCGAGACAAGATACAGACAGTGTAGGTGGTGCCAAAGGTGGACGGCAGTTACTCAACATACTCGATTTAGGTTTTTCGGCGTTTCTGCCACACAGTTCAATGATGCGTTCAACGTGGACTTTTTCCGGCACATTGTAGCGTTTCGTTGGTCTTTCCGCTGCCGCCTGATTGGAAGATTTTTGTGCATAAATGGAGGTCAACATGAAAATGTCTCGGAAAGGACATTTGTACTACGATTCTTTCATTTTTCGATTTTCCAACTTTGTTTCCTCCTTTCCCACTATTTCCAACCCCAACTTTTGGCAAACTGTCAATCGTCCTCATCCCGATACATGCCAAGAACGTCTCCTTGGCTTCCTTCCAATTTCTCCTTTTTAAGTGATGAAGAAAAGGAATACAGCGATTGGTGACCACTTTCTTCGTTTGCCCAAAGGTGCTCCCCGAAGCCAACAACCCGCCCCACAACCAACTCACCGGAAATTGTAATAGTACAGTGTTGACCGCCGGATTAGGTTTAACGGTTGGTGGCGCAACTACGGGCTGGATATGAAATAGATATGAGCATGCATGCAATAGACAACCATCGCACAGTTGGTTGTAACATTGGTCGAATGTGCCTCACCGGTGCGGAAGCGGTTCTGCTACGCGATTTTCTAGCAGAAGCTGGGGCAACGGATATCGGGGATGGCGCCTGTAGGAGTAACCCATATATGGTCAATTGACGGCGGAGGTATGAAAGAAAGCGAATGAGCCGAATCGAAACCTTTTTCACCGGAACTTGACTTCGCACACTGCGCACCGCCTCTGATTGCGTCTGTTGTCCGGTCAAAGTCGTCAGCAACGCGCCGCATTCAAGACAATTCAAGCAAGCAACGGCCCCACCTTCTTCGCCGTTTTTGCTTCTGTTGTGGATGTTGTTACAGACGGTCGCGGTGTGGACTTTCCAGATGGTGATTTGGTGGAAGATGGTGTGGATGGGCGAGGCGCCACAGCTTTTTTGGTCAACACCTTCTTCTTCTTCGGAGGTATTCTCATCGCTTCGTCGTCGGATGTTGTGTCATCTTCTCCCTCTCTGGATTCATGAAAACAGGTCAACGAAATCATGACGGTTGCGGTTCGACCGCTTTTGAGGAGAAAACCCACCCCGACTCCTCAGGCGCGAGATCCTGATTCCCCTTCTCAAACTCCCGCCTCAACTCCCTCAACATCGCCGCGGCAACATCGCTCACCCCCCACCCACTCGACTCTTCCGCAGCAGCAGCAACATCCATACTGCCTCCTTCTTTCGCCTCCACGGGCGCAAAATAATCGTACAATGTTTTCCCAAACGTTCGGCCCATTTCTTCCAGGTCTGATGTGGTGTAGTGGAATCCACCGTTTGGACCCGTGTCGGATCCGCAGAAGGAGGCTTCCATCGTGAAGCTGTTGATGAGTTTGAACCGGCGCCAGAGGGATATCTGGATACAACCAAGATGAGGAAATGCCTGAAGTGGGAATGGCTCCATAATCTGCGACAGTACTCACTCTTCCTGTTCCCTCTTTGGCACGTTGGATTTTGAACTGACATCGCTTAAAGAAGAACAGGTCGGGGGCGTGTTTGGATAACATGAAGGGAAAGACGCGCTCTTTGTAACTGTAAAACATAAAATGTGTAAGCTAAAATCAAAGAGGTCTCCTCCAAGTTGCAATTTTCCACAAACCGATTCTCCGCGTTATCATCATTGTGACACCCGTACATGAATATCCCATGCCTACGACTACGAAAAAAAACAATGTCGAATCATCAGCACCACACACACATACGCAACAACTGCTGCGCAGCACATACTTATGCCCATGCATATCGCAATACAACGAAAACTCCCTCGCCTGGCTAAGCTTTCCAATCATCTCCTTTGCGTAAAAAATCTCTGGTGCGTAGTCGATCCCATCGTCTCCCATTTCCCATTGGCGGTTGAGGTCGTAGCCTAACAGGTTGCACCGGTGGTTGCCGACGATGACTCCGTCTGAAGCAAGCAGGAAGAGGTCTGTATGCGGGTCTTTGAAGGAAGAGAAGAAATGGGTATGATACCTGGATTTAACATTGGGATGATTTTTATGACAAAATTGTCTCGAAGGAAGCTGGCTTCGGGTGAGTCTCCTACTACAAAGTCGATGAATCCCTGTGCGGAGGTATACACGGTCAGAACAAGGCTTTGCGACTCGCACAAAACTCAAAGGTACCTTCATCATCCAGCTGGAATTTGTCTCGCCTGCGCGTTAAACAAAAAAGGGAACGCCCAACATTTTTTTTTGAGTTTGGTCATTTCCACACCAACCATCGCCATACCAACACGCCGTACCAGGATGCACTCGAGCAGAAACGATGATCCCCTTCCTTCTTTTCAGGTCGTTGGGACTCTCGACTTTCCGCGTTACGCTCAGCATGTCGATTCTACATTACACGTTAGTCCGTTAGACACCGGCGGTCGAAGTTTGTGGATGGTACATGCTCACCGATTTCCAGCCAGCGTTTTTCCAAGCACCCGATGGCGAAACAGCGGTGCTCTGTCTGGATGTTGTTTCAGCGCATGTAGGTATCTGATGTGCATGGAAGAGTGAATCCAATGCGGGGAAGCGGCGCTTTAATGTCACAGTTTTCGCGTTACCGTTGTAAATCCGAGTACGTATAAGGATAACAGTGCGTGAAATATACTACGTCATCGGCTGCTGTGAAATTGGTAAAAACAAAACACAAAAAATCAGCGTAACTGAAGAAGCAACCATCAATGGCAAAAGACGAGTTTCTCCATTTACATTCAAAAACGACGGTGAATGTCAAGGTGTGAAGAGGTCGCTGCGCATAACTGCTTTCCTCGGCGCTGCGATAGTAACTGATATCAGTCCCAGCTCGATGCCATCCGATACCTATCGATATTAAGTTAGAACCGGATTCTAATGGCAACAAAAGAACCCTTTGATCATGAGTTTCCCACCCTTCGTCGCGGCGGTCTTCTCCGAGTACATCAACGGCCGCATTCCGTAATTGTATAAACTATCTGGTTTCATCAGATTTGTGATGTTGAACCGATACGGAATGTTTGGACGCATGTTTGTGACACGGAAATAGAACCATTGGGTGTGGCCTGCACGACGAAAATGGTATCAGCAGAAGTCGAAAACAGGCGCGAATTCAAGGACGAACCTCTCGTGTTTAAATCCTTTCTAACTTTCATTTCGTACTCGTACTGATCCCTGTGATGGAATGTCTTAGTAAAGTACAAAAACTCTATAAGAGTGTTGTTCATAAACGTACACCCGATACGCCTCTTGCAGATTCCCACTTTCGAAACGAGACTCAAACAGCAACGTCGAATCGTCAGGGGATTGCAGCTGATAAAAGGGTTTCTATCCACGACACGTCATTTCAGGTCAGCATCCGCACACTTGCAAGTCCCTCTGGCAACCATATAAACCAATGGGAATCACCTAACCATAGGACTTTCATCGTATTGCGCCTCAAAAACCAGTTTTGGCTCGTACGTTGTCCGTGCCCGCTTCGGTGGGGGTGCCATTCCAGCCCGTCCCTTCATGGATTCTGGAACCTTTGTTAGGCGCTCGACTCCGTTGGGTGGAAGATGGTTTAACACGGGTGTCGGGGCCATGCAGCGCATCCCTGGCGGCCTTCGTTCATAATATGTTCATGAATAAGCGATCACTAAAGAACGAGCTCAAACTAATCACACGGATTGCACACCATATTGGTTCCGCCATTTCCTCCTTTGGTTCTAGAAGCGGCCGAAGTCCGACCATCCTGCCTGGGCCAGCAGAAGTGTGAATGGGCAGGCGAGGCCGCGACACTTTCACACATATTTCGTCGGGCGGTTTGCCTTCTGTCATCCGGTTAAAATTCAATTATGACCTTTCCAGTGTGTTACGTTTTCCGAATGGGCTTGCTTTACCATCGTCATAAATGTACTCATCTCCAACCACGTACTCATCCCCGTAGTAGTATGATGATGGAGCTGCCGTCGTCGTGTACGGATCTTGAGCAAGAACCTCCAACTTAAACTTTGGTGTTTGTCTCTTTGGCAAAAGACGCGTCTGGCCCATACCCTGACGTGAAGCATCAGCCTTCGTATCGTTCGCATGTTTCTCTACCAGCTTTCATGAATGAGCCAACTTGGATTTGTTTCGCCGGGCATGTCAGATGTCAAACGTACCTTGCTGGCTCGTTCGAAGGCCTCCCATCGCTCCCATTCTTCGTCATCAGCCAGTGTATCTTCCTTCCCTGCGTCGTGGACCAATGACCGGTTAAGCTTATGTTGAGAAGCGGTTGTTCTCTCCGCTGCACAGAACATCCCGACAGGAAATAAATGTCAATCATTGGCTCCATACAATTTGCTCCACAACAAAGAGGTACGCACGTCGCGTACCGGACGAAGCGAGAGTTCCCATCCGCTCTTGAAACTCTGGATGATGCCACTCGCGGCGCGACGCACGCAGATCGGCATCAATCGTCTCACGAGAGCCCACCGCAATCAGCGTTGAGACGTGTCCGCGATCTCTTGCCCCCACGCTCCCTTCCGGATCCGTCCAAGACCGAACATGTCGTTCCTTCCGAACGGATCCATGCGCAGTGGACTCTAATGACGCTGGATTTTGAGGGCCGGCATGAGATCCATCGTTTGGTATTGCGACTAAAGGTCGAGTATCTAAATGTGAACCGGCCTTTCGGCGGTCGCTATCTAGTTTGTGTGTCAAGTCGGATCCCAGCCCCAACTGTTGCATCCATGTTGCCGCGATGCTGGAAGATGCGGTATTTGATGGTTTTGAGACTGAGGGAGCTGCAGCGACCTTGTCCTTGCGCGTGCTGGCAAACTGTGAATACTTTGCTCGCGGGTCCATGCTTGCTGATAGGGATACCTTCCGACCAGGCGGATATCCAGTGTGGCGCGCTTACATCAGCATTGTTGGATTCGCGTTTGTTTATTCTGTTTCGTGCGAGATTGGTGGACGTAGCGGACGGCTCCAGAAGAGGGATTTAACGGAAAAGTGGTTGAGATAGTTTTATGTATGAAGGATTAAAAGGACGGGCGTTGTATTAGTTAGAAAGTAACGATTGAATAGAATCGTTCTTCAAAAAGACCTTCTCCCCGCTTTCACTAGCCAAATTTTTAATATGAAGTCCCACGCCGACTCTGCTGACGCGCCTCGGACGGCTGTTGAGACAACAGTCCGCATTTTTGCCAACCTGCGAGGAACCCAACGGGCGGCATTCAAACTTCTCAAGCGCCAAGTTTCCGGTGTCATTGAAAAGGTCCGTCTGGGAGAAAGCGAGAGCGGGGAAGGCGAAAAGAAAGACGCGGAGGCATATGCGGTGGAAGTTACGCTAAGGGATTGGGAAGATCGGGTGGACAGGGGTTGCGCACTGTTAGAAGTGCTGTGCGCTCAAAACAACTTCAAGCCCGAAATCATGGCGCGTGTCCGCACCTCCACCGGCAGCAGCGGATTGCTTGTTGATTGCCAGAACCTGCCAAGGGATTTGCGTCGGTCGAATTCGTCAGGGCTGTTGGGACTGTCGTACGGAGGGGAAGGGAAGATGGACGAGTTGAGTACAAGATTGGCCGGAACCATTCTCAGCTCCAACGTCGTAAAGAAGCCTATCTCCCTTCTGGCAGCCGTGGCGGGTGAGCGAGCCCCGACTCGGGATATCTACATTCACATTGACACGCACGGTGCCCACATGTTGGAAGCAATTGTGCTCGCGTCGAATAAAGCCTTCAGACAAAAAATCGCCGCGTTAGTTGGGTTGCCAGAGCCCGAGGGTGGTATCCCGAATGCGGTCCTCTTTGCAGTTTACACTGTGTGTTGGAACCCGCTAAAGAACTCCTGGGACGGACCAGCTGTCATTACCAATCCCCTGACACTGCAGAACGACGACAGGATCTTCGCATTTTCGTCAGCAGACATTAAAAGCCACCACGACTTTTATACCGCCCGTGTCCTCCCCTTTCTCTCCCACACCACGCCACCCTCGTGTTCTGTCTGGGACACGGCGTCCACGTCTAGTTCCGGACCGGATCCAGTAAATGTGGCGGCGCTGGACGTCTCCTTGCGTACCATTTACAGGGACCGACTGGCCGCCGCCAGACTTCTAGTCGAGACAAATCCGGACGACGAACGAGCCCGGCAGTTGCTGATGGACGTGGTGAGGGAGAATGTTGAATAAGAGCGGGCAGGTGTCGGAGCACTTGTGGGTGAAAGATAGAATGTAGGGAAGAATTGGGCTTGTAAACGACAGCATTTTAGTAAATTGAGGAACTAGGAGCACAGCAATTCCATCTTTCAATTGAGTAAATTCAAAAAATACAACATTCGCTTGCCCCACCACTTTTGCACATGCTCCCGAAAACCTCCCAACAAATCAAAAGAGCAATCACAAAACGCCCCCTCCCTACACACACACAACAATCCCCTCACTCGCGCTTCCCCTTCAAATACGCAATAGTGAACATAGCCACCACAAACGGCAACGTGAGCAAGACCCCCGCAAAGTTGATGACGGGCGAGGTCGTCACCACGTTGGCGAGCTGCCAGAGAACCGAGAGAAGGAAAAAGACCCAGGCGAGGACGGAGAGGGTGTTTGTGCCGCCGACTGGTGATGGAATGGATTAGTCGGGTACCTAATGAAGAGAGGAAGGAAAGGTGAGGATAAGCGTACCGGCGGTGACGAGCACAGTGGGCGCCAAGAGCATCAAGAAGGAGTCGCGGGCTACTTTGGAGGCTTGAGCGAGGCGGGTTTCCTGTTTAAATAAAAGGTTCAGATGACCCCTCTCACAGCGTGAAGCTCAAATATTCTTGGGCACCAAGCAGAAAAAACTCACCCACGTACGCCCATCTTCCTCTTCAGTGCCCAACCGAATGGGTGCGGGAGGGAACCACGATTTGGTGGCGTACAGAGCAACTTGGTAGCCCCACCTTCACCGTCGGGCAGAAACAAAAGGGTTCAGCCAGGGAATGATAAATTGCCCTTTTAAATTCAACGCCAACACTGACCAGAGAAGGAAGAGCAAGAACGTCGCAAGCCAGAGGTTGTATGCATTCGTATCGAACGCCAGCCGGCCGTGTGGGTTCTCCATTGTTTTGGCGAGAGGTTGTGTCTTTTTGGGAAGCAGTAAGGGTTTTGAACGGTGGCAAGTCGTGGGAAGAAGATCTCAGCGAAAGGAAGGAGTCGTGAGGATATGGAACCCGCCAAGGCTTCTGCTGCTCTGTATAGATCATGTGTGTGCCTGAGACAGCTCGCCTCTGACTGTCATATAACATGTTTCATCCCAGCCAAACCGGATACCCTATCGCAATGTGATACCCACAATATTGGGTTGGCGTTCACCTATCTCCGTTGTATTTACTCATGCTGCCAATAAATAAATTGCTATCACTAATACTACGTTATCCAGCTCAATAGTACTAGTTCATCCACGGTAATATCTAAAGATGTTGGTTGCGGGTTAGCGATGTTCCAATGTTCATGGGCTCACTCCCGGACTCACTGGTGAGGGACAAAAGGCATCTTGGTAATTTTAGCCTTCTGCATGCGGTTGCGAACTTGCACTTGCACGTCCGTTCCCTGTTTATGGAAGCCGGACTTGACGTAACCCATAGCAATGTTCTTCTTCAATACGGGTGATGGGCATCCACTTGTGATTTTGCCTACAAAGGAATTAGATGCGATGCGAGAGATAGCTTGCAGAGACAAAATGCTCACCAATAGCTTCGCCCTCGGTGTTGAAAAGTTCAGCCCCCTCTGTAGGTAGTGTCAGGGCAGTACCGAAAATAGAAGCGACGGAAAATTGTCATACCTCGGGCAGGCGCACCCTCCACAACCAAGCCGACTCTCCGCCGCGGCACTCCGCCCTTGATTTGAGGCAAGATTTTCTCCGCGCCCAAAAAGCCGCCCTCCTCACGCCGGCGTTTGCCTGCAGCAATGATGTTTTCAGCAATTACAAGCCAAAGTCAGACACGTGCACTGCGACCGACGCTTACCAATGGTCCACGTCAAGCCGGCTTCGATTGGGGAGGTGGTATCATCAAGATCATGGCCGTACAAACACAATCCCGCCTCCAACCGCAAACTGTCACGAGCCCCAAGACCAGCAAGTTCCACATCGGGATGCTCGAGGAATAGCTCTGAAAGACGGACAACCTCAGAGTGGGGAACTGATATCTGCATTCCATTCGTTTGTTTCAGATCGCACATAAATCAGCACCAATGATGTGTCTCAGAGCCGTACCTCAAAGCCATCTTCTCCGGTGTACCCACATCGAGAAATGTACACTGGGATGCCTTTGATTTCCATTCGGCGACTAGTCATAAAGCCAAATGACGAAAGATCCTGCCCTGTCAATGAGGAAACGACCTTGGGAGCGGAAGGACCTAGATTGTTTCCAAGGACTCAGCGGTGCTGTGACTGCAACCAATCTCATTGTCGCGGACTACCGTCGCGCGCAACGTGACTGAAGGATGATAGGCAAATACCTTGCAAAGCAACCAGCGATACATCATCCAGCACCTTCACGTCAACATCCCCACCCTTATCCTGAAACTTCTTCAGCTGCGCGCGGATGTGGGCCAAATCCTTGTCCGCGCAACCGGCATTGGAAACAACATACAACCCTTCCGCATCCTGTCTGTTGATGACGGTGTCATCAATGATACCCCCATTCTCATTCGTAAACAGGGAGAGCGTGGATGAACCGGTGGGCAGCCCTTGAATGTCACCAACAACCAATGACTCGATGAATTTGATGTGGTCCTTTCCGGTCCACCTGTTCCCAAATGCTAGAACGTGAGTTATCCCACCATATGATATCCACTGGACATGCCCATACGATTTCGTTCATTGAAATGCTCACCTCGTCTGAAGCATATGGGAGACATCAAACAAAGAAGCCTTCTCCCGCGTCCAAAAGTGGGATGCAAGGACCCCCAACCCGCCATACTGCACGGGCATATCCCACCCAGCAAACTCCACCATTTTCCCCTGATTCTTGACATGAAAATCATACAATGCAGTTCTCTTCAGAGGCTGGCGGGCGTGAAAACGGTTAGATGCCTGTCGTAAGTGTCATAGTTCCTGGCTTCACCGAAACTAACCGAACCCGCAGCAGAGGCATATGTCCGGCTGCGTGCAGATTGAGCCGCGCAAGAGGCGAAGCGGGAGGTTACCCTGGGGATGATCATTTTGTTGCAGAATGATGGTGAAGATGTTGAGAGGCGAGATCTGGCGTCGGGAGAAACCGCGCGGCAATGGCTGGGGCAAGTGAAGAGGCACAGCCACCTATTGTTGCATGACTGTGCCTTGCGGTGCTGCTTGAGCTGCTTGATGTTTGCTGGGTGTTCGACCTTTTCCTCCTCGCAGTCAACGATGCAGTCAGATCACCCCATCTACCGCCTCCTGGGTTCAACCCCCTCAACCCCAACCTTCCACGACACTCTCCGCAGCCTCCTCCTCCCTCCCTCAGCTCCCGCCGAAACCCCGCTTCCCTCACCAACAATAGCGACATTCTCCGACGCCGAGTACCACTCATACAAAGACCACGGCATTTCTCTATGCTTCAACCCCACCACCAAACTCCTCACAACCATCCACGCTTACAACATAAGCAAATCAGAAGGGTACAAAAAGTACCCTCACGCGCTTCCCCACGGTCTGCGAGCCGATATGACCGCGCGGGAAGTGGTGTCGCTCCTGGGTGAGCCGAAACGGAAAGGTGGGGGTGGGCGGTCTATTGCCATGTGGGTGGAGTACCCGGAACTGGGCGTGCAGGTGGATTTCGCGGGGAAGAATTGGGATGAGGGTGAGACTCCTGTTGCTTGTATAGCGTTTTTTCAACCGGAAGCACAGTGAACGTCCACTTGGAAATTTGTGACAGACTGATTCTTATTGATGTTTGTTCACTATGCCGATACGTTTCCTGCTCTATATGTTTTCATGTTCCCCACAAACTGTTGCCAATCCGTCACTAAATCCGCATCCATCGAACTCTCATATCTAACCCCGTTCTCGAATAGTTCAATCAACAACTCCCCAATGGACCCCGACCAATGAACCTTAGTCCAATGAACCTTATTTCTGCCAGTCCGCTCCATTCCACTCCAAATCGAACAACAAAGATAGGCGAAATTATTCTTGGACAGCACCATCCTCCGCACGATACTCACAATATGCTCTTGCTGTTCCGGTATGCTTGGAGGATCACCAAACACCATAGGAACAAGATCATCAGCGCTTACAACCACTCCGTGGCATCTCGAGACGCCAATCAGAATATCCTGGAGGAATCTGTCCCATTTGCTGAGTGTCATCAGATCCAAGACGAGTTTCCGGAGCTCAAAGGTGGGCCCCGTTTCAAGGAGCTGGAGGAAGATGTCTTTCCATTGCGCCATCACCAGGTATGTGAAGCAGTAAGCCAGGTTGGTATCCTCTCTGATATGTCTGAAATGTGGAGGTGTAAGAGAGGCGCTCCTTCAGTTTGATTTGGTGAAAATATTTACCGTAACCGCTCATGTTGCATAAAGTACTCTACAATGTCCCGCCTTTTTGCCTGGATGGCTGTTTTCAGCGGCTGGGGAACGTCGCGTCAACATTTTAACAGAGCGTCAGCCACCTATACAAACTGCTTGCATACCTCCAGGTTGAAAGTCGCAGTCCATAATGGAAAGTTATCGTAAATGTACTTTACAATTTCTGCGCTTCGAGCGACTTTTGAGCGGCAAGCGGAAAATGTGGGCTGATACAAAAACCGTGGGTTGGATCGGCTGAATTCGGAACCATCCAGGTAAGTTGGCAGCATGAGTTTGAAAATCTCCGCTTCTCCTTCAGCACAAGCCATTCCCAAATATAGTCGCGGGTCCTCTGGATTGCCGATGGTTTTGCGTGGGATCAATTGGCCGCCGCGGGAAGTCAACATCTGGGTCAACTCCAAATTGAACCACACCACACTTGGCCCCACCGCCCAGTCTATCCAATCCGGATGCTGGTCAAGACCTGGGAGGTTATCCAAAAGTGTAGCCAAATTGGCTCTAATGCGTTGAACCTGCTCAGGAGTCGACGGCATCCCCGGCCACCGTCTAAGGCAACTTGCAATACACGCCAACCCATACGGTATACCCCTATCCCGATCCACTACTTCCAAGTCCGCCCCATTATTAACCAAAAACTTGAGCGCCCGCATACTACCACTGGACGCAGCCCATCGTAACGGACAATTCGCTCCCAACTTTGCCGCAAGCGATCTTCTCTCCCCACGATACGGGATTCCATTGGCCCAATTGTACTCTTTGATAACCATATCCACAATCCGCGAACTCAGTGTATCCTCATCCCTCAGCCCAATCAACCTCTCCTCCGCATCGGGGAACAACGGAAAGTACCTGTACCTCGCTCCAAGCCCCACCAGAATCATAAACACGTCCTCGTCAAAGTACGGGTGCCGCCGGAGGCGGAGGGAGGGGTGCCGACGGACGCGGATATCTGGTGGGCAATGTTGGCGGAGTTCGGGGCGGACGAGGACATAGTGTTTGCCGTAGAGGGTGAGGAGGTACCGCGCCTTGATGGATTTGCTGGTGGACCAGATGCTGTAGATGGATTTGCAGGTTAGGAAGGTTTCGGTGTTTTTTGAGAAGAGGATAATGTCCGATGTTATTTCGAAGGGGATGTCAAGGAAGGTGGTGGGACGTTTGGTGGACATTGTTTTGGGCGCAAATGGAGGTGGAATAATGGGGGAGGAATGGCTGAAACTGCGGCGCTGCGACCGCTGCGTTTCGGACGAAGCCTGTCCGGCTGCTGCTTCGGGACGCGTCGGTTTCCCCTCACCGGCAACACACCAATTGTTCAAAAAAGTGCTCAATTGCATTAACATTTACAGAAGCTGGCCCAAAGTTGGCGTTACTTCGCATGAGATACCCTTGCTCAATCCCATCCATTCCCCCCTACTCATCACCCCAAAAAATCCTCTTAACCTCCCCTGCCGCAACCTCGAATGCCTCCCACTTCTTCGCGGCCCGCTCCTTCCCCATCACCCTCTCATTCACATGAGTCCATCCGTGGAACGTCCCCTCATAAAACCTCCCGACCATCCTCACCCCCTTCTCCACCACCATGCGATCCACAAACCGCTGAATATCAATATGGTTTGGGTCCTGTTCCGCAGCAATCATCACGATGGAGTCAGGGAGTGCGGAAGCTGGGGCGTAAACGGGGGAGAGGATGGGGTTGGCGAGAACTTCATCGTCATTTGGGGTGTTGATGAGGTATGCCTTCAGGAAGACGTCGCGCTTTTTCAAGAGGGTTTTTGATTGCGTGGAAAAGTCCATAACAGGGAAAAATGCGACGACTGATACGATGGGGCTGACCGACGACGCCGGTGCTTGTTGTACCGCCCCGAGAGCAAGCGTCCCACCAGCGCTGAATCCCCCTACGGCGATTTTGGATGGCGCGTGTTCTTGTCGTATCCAACCAATAATAGCTTGGATATCGTTCAAAGCGGCTGGGTAGGGTCGCTCCGGCGCGAGACCATACTCTGCAGAAATCACGACGCAGTTGGCTTTCCTTGCCAGGAAGGCACAGAACTCTGCATCATTTTCCGGGTGGCCGGCTGAAAATCCACCGCCATGGAGGTTAAGGTAAATAGGGTATCTTTGCGAGGATGTGTAAGAAGCAGGGTGGTAGTATATGCATGTGAGTGGAGGGGAAGTGGGGATGCGAGCCTTGAGCGTGTAGCGGGGGTCAGTGAACTTTCCAGCAAACTTCAAGAGTCCGGCGAATCCACGGATGAGGTAGATGCGGATGTGCAGCCAGGGGTGGGCAAAGAAGGTGCTCAGTACTGAAGGCATGTCTCGATTTTCAGTGAATAGTGAGGTAGGGGGTTTTCCATCGGGGGTTCACGGGCCTTTTATGATGGGCAGGGATATGAAGGTATTTGAAGGGGATTGATTAGGAGCTTTGCAGGATGTGTGCAGGACGTGACGCGTCGAAGAGCACCAACCACAACCAGCCACGACGACGCGACAGAACTTAACCGCAGGGGTTCCTTTCGAACCACGATCAATTGGGGTACCTACGTACCTAGCCGACGACGACAGCACATTACCAGCTATCCAAAACGTGATCCCCACGGGCAGGAACGCAGTTGCTTTGGAACCCACCGACCCACCTCCATGCCTGAAATCCAGCCCTCCTCCCCCAGCGCCGCGTCTGGCACCGACCTCCCCTCCATCCAACGC
>JADGKA010000241.1:0-28646 GCA_027604605.1 Borealophlyctis nickersoniae
GGCGAGCGGGGCGAGGGCAGACGGGGCGAGCGCGAAGATTGGAGCCGGAAAGTGTTCGCACTGTTTTGATGTCGAGTCGAATAATGCATCGCGTTTCCTGGCATTGTGGAGTCAAGATGACGTTCTGATGGTTTTGGACCGATCTTGTATGTCGAATCGACAATCAGGATGGCGTGAACTGGCACAATATGCGCCCAAGGATGACCATTATAAAACGTGTCGGGTCAGACAAACGTGGCTGTCCCAGTTCATCCCAAATACTAAAACCTGCGTGCGCAAGACCGAAGGACTTTGGCGACCGTTTGTAGTGGAACCGAAAGTCCATATGAACAAGCTGCAAGAGTGACTGGACTCGACAGGTAGCCTGATTTGCTGAAGGGTGTCAATGTCATCATAAACTGTAGAAGGCGCCATAGTTCCTGTCACGTTTCGACTATCAACATGCAGAGATTGACTTGGGGCATATCACGTCTCAGTTTAGAAATGGTTGGATTGAGATGATCCGGTACGAGTAGGTGGCTGGCATACTGCCTTCCAAGCCTCGCTAGCCTCACTCAGCTTCTCAATCATTGCATCCATCTCGTTCCATTGAGCATTGACAATTTGCAACAGTTGCAAAAATGGACTTCCTCAAGGTATGTATCCCACTGGTGCCCAAGGACGAAGCAAGCAGCATGGTACTAAGTAAGGTTCTTCTATTAGGCGGAAATGGAGAAAAAGCGCAAAGCGCTTGATCAGTTGGAAAAAGATGGAAAGAAGTACATTAAGCGGGGGGAGCTTGAGAGACTGCGGGAACAGCAATACCGAGAAGAACAAGAGCGGGAAGAGCAGAGGCGAAGGGAAAAGCAAGCTCGTGATTTAGCGGCGGTGGGGGCGGGAACACGGTCACCGAAGACAGGCAAGGAAGGGTCACTAGCTGGTCGGGGAAGTCCTGCTCTGGGGGCCAAGGCCAGCGAATCGACAGTGGGGGGAACTGAGAGTGGGGATGACGACGACGATGGGACGTACAATATTTCGAACGAGGATATTCTCCGACGCTTCCGAGCCCGTGACGAACCAATTCGGTTGTTTGGGGAAACGGACCGGCAACGCATTCGCCGACTCCGCAAGTTGGAGGCAATGGAGGAGCGAACTGAGGGGCAACGTAATGACTTCCGCGCTGCTCTGCAGAAGACGGACAAAGCGCTCGCCATGGAAAACATGATCCGCAAGTCCTCAACTGGGGATGCGTCTGAGGAGGTAGAAGATCAGTTTGAGCGCAAGAAGCGAGACGGGGAGAAGGAGGTGGTGGATACCTCTATTATTAGTCTTGACCTTCTCCAGAAGGACCCTGAAAAGGTCCGATCGCTTATTGGAATTTACTTTAAGCGAGTGCTAAAAGAATGGGAGCGAACCCTCAATGCACGGCCGGATGACGTAAAACGTTCTACGCAAGGGAAACTCCAATCTATAAATCAAAATCAATCCGCGGAATACTTGAAGCCCTTCTTCAAGCAACTGAAAACCGGGCAAATTCAACCCGATGTGGTTGCTCGCATTACGGAAATCTGTCAGCTAATGCAACAAAGAGAATACCTGCAAGCCAACGATGCATACTTGCGCATGTCCATTGGAAATGCACCCTGGCCGATTGGTGTGACCATGGTTGGTGTGTATCGGCACCCGTTCTTTGTCATGTCCTTTCGCATTCTTTTCCGGCATTCTGAATGACTCTCTATGTAGGTATTCACGAACGTAGCGCCCGCGAAAAGATTTTCTCGTCTCAAGTGGCGCACGTACTTAACGATGAGACGCAACGAAAATGGATTCAGTCCATCAAACGGATGATGACGTTTGCTCAGCAAAGATGGCCGCCAGACGATAATGCCAAATGTATTGGATGACCGTTTGAAACCATTTCATCAAATATAGTAACTCCAATTTGTAAATCTCCATTATCATTATTATTTTATGGGTTAAAACAAACATAGAAATGTCCAGGTTCAGCATTTGCATATGCATCATGTCGATAAGATCGTCATGAGCTTGTTCTGTGTGGCAGATGTCATGTGGCCTGTGTGCTCCATGAGAGAGCTTCCCATTAGAGCATACAAGCCTTGCAGCAATCTCGCATTTGAATTCTTTATATCGCCCTTGCTTTCACCGAGGAGTTTGAGCGACGCCGGAATTGCGTATTTGATGACCACATGCGGTTTGACTGGATATACACTATTCACGACGCCTGTACATACAGTCAATGGTATTACAGTCAATGGTATGTCTTACTCTTTTTGAATGCAGACATTCCAAGCACTAACCAATTAATTTCTCGGCTACGACCGGTTTTACTCGCGAATTCCCTCCAAATTGCAGAACATTTGCCATTGCTTGCAATATCAAGGCATTGTCCGTATGCGCAATGAGAGCATCCAATGCCTGCATGGTTGCTGCTCGTATCGGAGGACTTGACGCCGCCAGCTGGTTTGTCAATATTGGCATCATTGAGTTTATTACCGGTTCCATACCGCCCTGCGTCATCAATTGCATTTGATATGTTGACACAATTATGGAATTACAAACTTCCCTGTTTCACTCACCTTCAAAATTGGAATCAGTTCTTGAAGTGCCTGCAGCGCCAACAAGCTAACTTTGCTATTCCCATCACGACATCGCTCCATGTAATAATCAAACAACGACTGGATGTACTGCCGATCAGCCATCTCCTGTGGGTATTGCTTGACGAAATCAACAATATTGGAGACGGCGTTATATCGCCTTTTCCAATCTGAAGGCAGGCAAATCAGTGATAAGCGGGGAAATGATAAAAGGAACGAAACTGCCTACCATCTGCCGTGATGTCTCGGTATATCGCAGCGAGGCGATCCACGTCGCGTAAATCCCGCGACTTCCCTAGGCTGCCTCTGGAAGCTCTCAAGGATTTTGTCCGAACCAGAGTGCTTTCCCCTTGTTCTCCTTCTCCTGTCATATTTGGTTTTGGAGTATTGAGCAAGATGCTCTTTCTGGATGCCGCGGAATCACACTCACCAACTTCGCGATATTGGATTTGGCCCTTGCTCGATAATCGCGCCAGGGATGGGGAGGCAGCGAGGGTCCCGCCCTTCGCTTGAATGTTTTTGATTGCGTCCCTCACTTCACTTGCCTGCTGTACCGTCAACACTTTGTCGATGATCCGGTCAAATTCAGGGAATCGTGATATCACAAGGAGGGTTTGCTTTGCCGCGTTTCGCGGTTCAGCTAGTCCTTCTCGCAAAAATTGCACGAGAGCCGGGAAGAGCTTTTCCGCTTCTCCGAGCGACTGGACGTAACGTGAAGCCTGCGATTCGGACATTCCACCGATGAGGCGGCATAATAAACAGGCCACGCGCGTTCTCACCACCGCATTCTTGTGGTCTGCACTTCCCAGCAATGCAGCCACTGCCCTTATGGGAGACACATTCTCACACATGGCTCCCAGCGCCCGATCCACTTCATCGGTAATGAAACCGTTCCCCTCGCCAAACTTTTTCAACAAAGCTGTCACGGTGACATCCAAATCCGCTTCCATGGCGCGTCCAAGGTGAACGTACATGTCATGTAAGCACGCAATGGCCAACTTTGAAACAGAACTGCGCAAGTTCTGAACAAGACCGACGATTGCCAGGCTCATCTCGTGCAAGTTCGAAATGAAGAGCTGGGGACACTCTGGAACGAGTGCCTGAACCGCTTCAAGCGCCTGCGCTTTAGCTCCCCAGTCGCTGTCACTTCGCAATTTTTGGTATGCGCTCCGAAATTCCTGTTCTCCAGACTTTGACGATTTCCGGAGAGGGGACTCGGGGAGCGGAGGCGGTGATGTGATCCCCGCATCTCGAGTTTTGCGAATTCTTCCGGATTTCGATGGAGATGGATTGTCGGCCGCAACTCCGATCGAACTGCGAACACCACCGCCATGATCCGAAGCCACGGAGGATGGGTGTGACTGAGACAATACGTCATTTGATGCCTCCTCCTCGATATCAGCATACTTTGAATTCGCCTCGGAAACATGCAGCTTCCGCAACCGTTCCTCCATCCGCTTTCTGGTCGCATCCGATATCCGCCGCGAATGTGGGGGTTCGGGAGACATTTGTCTTTCCGGGTCCAAATCCAGTCCATCTTCCATCCGAACTGAATGTCCCAATCCGTCCACACCTAGTCGCGACGCTCCATGTCCGAAATACGGCTCAAGGTAGCTATACTCCGCCGGCGACTGCGGAATGCTCATCGGGCCAGGGGACTCCCTCATTGCCGGAGAAGCCAGCAGGCGATGGTGAAGATCCGCGGGTGCATCGTCCGTTGCAACGGAAGTATTGGGAGGAGGCCTAGCCTTTGGTTTGAATGACGATGCCACCACGCCCCCGCTTAACCCCTCCATGTCCAGTACCGACACGTCCCGTGCCGCTGCATCCCTTTTGACCAGTACTCTCCCATTGCCATCACGCCTCTGAGTGCTTCCATCGTCCCCGCTCGTCCCATTGTGCCGGCTTGCCACCATGCCGCCCGTGGTTCGTCGTTCACCCACATCTTTTACCGCTTCATCCCCTCCTGCTTTGAGTTCGAACGCAGGGACAGAAGAATGCTCAAACTGCGCAAGAGGGTTCTGGGGATGGGCCAATAAAGTGAAATGGTGCATTGGCGCAGATGAAAAGTGGTACTCTCCATCCGGTGAGGCCATGTGATGGCTTGCCCTGCGAACTCTGCCCGCAGAAGGCCGTCGATCAGGAAACAGTCTACCGCCAAGAGCATCTGGGTTAGTATCGGTGTTTGCCGAAGTATGTACGGCCTGCTTGTTCGCCGTGGGGAGAAATTGGCCTAACGGCTGAACGCCGGTCGCCACATCCGGTGTGTGTTTTTCCACTGGAGGGGGTTTCTGTACATCAGACGTCAAAAACAGTCGGCCCGCATTCTGGACATGGGTATCGGATTCCGAGTAGCTTCTTGCGCGCTTCATGCTATCCATAGCTTCTTCCGTGTAGATGACATCCGCAGCCCCATGGAAAGAATTACGTTGTCGCGCTTTGTGCTGCGCGGGTTCCTTTTCCCATGGCAATTTGGATGTTCGCAAAATCCCAGGACGTCCCTCAGTAGCGCTCGAATGCCGCGCGGTGTGATTGGAGTTGGGAGTTCCAGCTGAGTGGTCCATTGCACTTGCCAGACCAGCCTGAGTTTGGGATGAATTGGTTCTCCCATTTGCTGTCGGCGCTGATTTGACGGGACTGCGCCCCGACACGGCACCGTGTGATGAGGGACTGGCACCTGGCGTTTCCACAGGAATGGACGATGGCGGACGCGGAGTACCAGTGTTTGATCTTGAAATCAGATGTTCAAGCAACCCGTCTGAATTCAGCTGAGGAACGGTGGAATCGGAGAAGCGTATCTGCAATAACTGCAGCGTTTCGTCCTCAACCCCGTAATCACGCAACATCCGAAGAATTCTCTCTGGGGATATCATGCAGGCAATTACCGAATACGCTTCCACAGTGACATATTTGACCTTGGCCTTCGGATCTCTCAAGCCAGACAGAAGATCCGCGACCAAGAGCGGCAACTCCCAATCAAACTCTGGAAACGTCAAGAGGGCCGTCGTGACGACGTTCACGATCTCCTCGCGAATACGTTGATTGTCATGAGACAAGTGGTGCAAGCATATTGCAAGAACTGGCTTCGGAGTGGCAATGTACATGAGCTGCACTATGATTTTCATGACAGCTTGTCGAATAATGAACTTGTTGTCCGAAAAGCTGCTGATGAGACTCGTCAAGATCGTATGCAGGTGCGGTATGACGCCCGGACCCACTTTTGCCACCGTTTCCCCCAAAATATGCAGTGTCGTCAATGCAATTTTGAAATTGTGGTCCTGGAGAAGATCGGATAGGAATTCCAAGAATGATTGTAAATAAGGCAGCAGGATAGTAACGTCGCTTATGTTGGTGACGCAGCGATGCAAGTTGTCAATAGCCAATGCCCGGGTCTTCCAATCCGAGCTGGTCCGAAGCTCGGACAGCAATGAGCCTGGAACCACTCCGAATTCCAAATTGTTTTGGCTGTCTGCCTTGTACTTGTCTACTACGGTCAAGGCGGCATCACTGATGGAAGCTGATGTAGGATGTCGATCCGCATCACGGTCATCTGACTGGGGCAGCAATCGACTGTTATTTCTCGGGTGTCGCGCGCGCTCCGGGGAAGTACCAGTAAGTACCAATGAAGACAAATCTGAATGAGATTGCGAAAGTTTGGTTCGGGAATCGTGGCCGGGAAGCTTAGGGTTCTCCGCATTAGGCGTTATCTTTCCTTGGTGTTGTTTGAACAGCTGCCGAGCGAGAGGTGGTAACCGTTTTACGTAGCCAAGCAGAGCCTCTTCTCCAACCAGCGTCTTAACATGTAGCAGCGCCGCTATCGCACCATGTATCACAACGTCAGACACGTCCCTGAGGCGACTGACCAAAGCCCCCACCAGCGTTGCTAGATCCACTCCTCCTGCGTCCCTGGTGAGCAAAGCTGGGATCGCTTCTGCGCTCTCCTTGCGCACCCGCCAATCTTCATTCTCGAGCCCAAACTTGACGAGACAGTCCATGAGCTGTTCAACGCTGCTGGCATGACTAATGTACGCCTCCAGTGTGCCCAATGCCTCCTTTCTCACAATCAGTTTATTGTGACCCAAGCTGTTAAGGCAATGTCATTGATCTGTTCGGTATGAATAAGCTTAATGTACTTGGTGAGTCCCGCAAGATACCTGCAAACGACGGCAGGCACCACAATCAAGAATGCCGACTCCATTGGGGCAACGGCGAATGGATCGTCCTCAGCCACTTGTTGAAACTGTGTTTTAACCAGCTCTCTCAATAGGCGCATACATTGTAGTGAGACTTCGTGGTTTGCCAGAGATAGGCGAACTTTTATTTTTTCAAAGAGGACGCTGAGGAAGGAAAAATCCCACCAAAGGGGCTGACTTTTACGGTCGTTGAGGTGAGATCTGAGAGACTCGATAGCAGTTAGAACGGTGTCATCCGCTTCCAGACCCTTTAGTATCAGAGTCCACTGGTCCATTGTCCAAGAATACAGCATGTCACTGCTGGGTATTATAGTCTGCAGTGCCAATGACCTCCTCCCCAAAACTCACAAAAGGAAGACCCCTGGTCCGCGTTCCTGATGCAGGGTCGTCCGAGTGGCGCAGCATGTGGCTGGGGTCTCGCAGACTTCACTTGGACTTCACCGCATTTTGCATTCCGCCCCCTACTTAGATACCTGGAGTTACTCCACGTTGAACGTCTGTTTCCACCTCGCCAATAACCCTTTATTCAAAGGACATATATATCGTCTCTGGAAAGTGTCGCAAAGCGATGGAAGGTGGAACTGGGAGCGGGATTGGTGAAAAACGCAGAAAGAAGACCTCCCGGGCTTGTCTTCCCTGCCAACGAGCTCACTTAACATGCGGTGAGTTTTGAACCTAATGGCTCTCGTATTCATCGGTTGAAGAAGCTGCAGCTTATTCTCGACTTGTTTTATCTCTCTTGCCAGACGAGAGTAAGTTATGCCACGCCCTGTTGGAAAGAATGTTGAAGACCATTCGCTGAAGGTCCAACCGTTTTTCAGTGCGGCCATGCTCTAGGTGTGTCAAGAGGGACATGGCTTCTGGGTGTACAGAGGGTGTTCGAAAGAAGGCAAAATATCTTCAGGAGGAAGTTGAAGGTAACCGGACGACGCTTATCCCAAATATCCTTGCTTTCACCCGAAGCTGAAGCCCCCGCAGGTACAGACCCACCGCAAACCAACACACCCCCCGCAACGGAACTAGCTCGACAGCCATCAGGTTTGGTATTGAAAGACATTTGTGAACTCCGAGCATGCTCTCTAAATTTTTTTTGCAGAGGCTCAGGACTCTCCAGCTTCAATGGATAGTTCGTTTACTGATCCTTTACTTGGATTCCCACTCTCCCACAATTACAATTTCGGATCTGAAACCGTCAATTTGGAATACTCCATATTGTCGAATATGTTGTCTGCACCGACAAATCTGGGAGATCCCTCGTCCTTTTTGCCGACGGGACTGCCAGATGGAGGAAGCGTCCAAACCAATGAAACCACGACTGTGCAGCCCGAGATGCATCCGCCCGAAACGAAAAGCCTCCGGCGAGAGTCTATTGCGACTATGAATTCGCCCCCAAATGCGGGGATGAATTTCGGTGTTAGCGGGGCTGATGTGTACAAATCTGTGGTTCGTCCATATGACTACCGAGAAGGGTTCCACTACCTGGTCAAATACGTCAAAGAACGGTGAGCCCTACGTGAAAATCTCGTCCACGCATTGGGGTATATTTTCTGATGCATCACCCCAGGATGGAAAAGAATGATATTATGCGCATTTGCCGAGCATTGGCGCAGTTCCGTCCCTCCTTTATGGCGCAAATCATGAATTTGTCCGAAGACGATCTAATCTTTATGGAAAAATGCTTCCAGCGGACACTAATGGTAGTTTGTTCGCACCAGAGTGACGATGGCGGCTTGGTTTGCTGATGGTCGTTCTGCAGGAATTTGACAAACTGATTGGTTTTTCGGGGACGCCGACGGTCCTCTGGCGAAGAACCGGAGAAATTGCGCTGGTTGGAAAGGAATTCTCCATTCTGACTCAATGGTCGCGCGAGGAGCTTCTTAGCAAACGAACTTACATTTACGAATTAATGGATAATGGATCGGCTGTCGATTACTGGGAAAAGTTCAGCTTGATCGCCTTTGATAATTCCCAGCAATCGGTTATGACGACGTGCACGTTACTGTCGCCCACGGGAAGACCAGTGCCGTGCGCTTTCTGCTTCACAATCAAGCGGGACATATTCGACGTCCCACTCGCGGTCGTTGGCAACTTTCTGCCACTGTAAGCACAAACGTCGCGAATCCAGATTTCAACTTTTTAGTGTGGGATCTGATCATGAATTCATCGACTCCGCAGGTTTCGGGCACTGTGAGGTGTATGCTTTTGAAAGATACTTGGCTGCTGTAGCTTTTTGTAAATAATTGGAGGGTCACTTGTTAATAAATTGCTATTACCCGCTCGTCTGAGACGGATGCGAACCCTAAATTTTGATGTCCATGTTCTTCTCGCCCTGCCACTCCACCACCGCCGTGACGAACCACCTAACGATGCATGGCCACCAGGCTGTCGAGTATGTTCCAATCTTTTATATTCGCTTTATGAATGTTTATTACTTGTCTACCGCTCTTATGTATGTACAGACCGATCAAGCCAAAAATTTGCCGCATTGTACAAGAAGAATCCTTTCACTTTTGCGGATGACTACGCCTGCGTAGGCTCAGTCGTTGGGTTTTGGGTGGTTGCATTCTCTGCTGTCGGCTGAACACAAAGAAAAACGAGTGTTAGCAAATGAAAGGCGGGTGTAGAAAGATTTTTGAAATAGCAAAAAGAGGGACAAAAAGAAACGTACCGGTGCTGTTAGTTCATCCAACTTTTGCTGCAACTCGTCCACTTTGCGTTTCAGTTCTTCGTTTTCGTGGCGGAGAGCTTCCACATCCACATCCGACGGGCCACCGAGGAATTGTTTGATGAAGCTGATAATACAAAAGTTGATAATAGTCAGGATTGAGTGCAGTCACTTCTCAAAATCCCAATGTCAGATGACGAACGACTTACTCGATGGGGGCTTCTGGCTTCTCAGGCTCCTCATAAAGTCCCACCAGTACTGTCGGCAGAGAGAGCAACATTGGTGTTCAAATGGAATATCTCGAGAATGAAACTTCCCGTCCGCGCGCGGCCGAGTTCCAGAACTACCTTTTGTCAATGCATCAATAATCCCGTTCTTTTCCAAGTACTTTCGGAAGTCCTCTTTCTTTTGGTCCACGGCCTGGAAAGTGGAAAATTCCGTTAGGCGGTTGCTAGGAATGCGAGATACGCAGTCGACAGCAATAGTACTAAAGGGCCCATTGCCAATTGCCGTACCTGATAGCTCATGTTTAACGTCTACGGAGGTTTTATTCGGAAGAGTTGGCGGAGGTGGAGTGTTGCGATCACGACGTGGGGGTCGAGTTGCTGCAGAAGGCGGGAACAGGAACCCGTTCTGGCTCTGTGGCGTTCTGGCCGCGCTGGATGACATAAGCAGCGCCCATGCGCCACCCGGTGTTAGGGAGTGGTGTTTGCATTGGACTGCGTGTGTTGGGGCGAGTCGAACGGGAAGGGAACGGGAAGGGAACGGAAACAGACCGCAAACGCAAGGCCATTTGAGACATTTCAATCCCTTTTTTTTGGAATTCAAAAGTCTATCAAGCGAATAAGCAACCATGACAAACGATGAAATCCCCGTGTACGGTCTCGATAAAGACCTGGCGGCTCGCGCGGCTGCCAAATACTCCCCAGAGCGCGAGGCTCAGGCTCGCGAATGGCTGGAAGCAGTTTCCGGGATCCCGTTCGAAGGTGATTCATTTGCCGATTCTCTTCGCGACGGAGTCATCCTTTGCGAAGCCATGAACAAGATCGGTCCGTGCGCGGATTTGAAACCCATTAAAATCGCGAAAAGCAAGATGCCGTTCAAGCAGGTACCGTACGACGCAGGCGGACGGGATGATTTTGATCTGGCGTATCACATACAGGCTGGTTAAATCCCACCCGTCATGCTGCCAGATGGAAAACATCCACTCTTTTTTGGATAGAATGACCGCGATCGGTGTTCCCAGCTACGAAGCGTTCCAAACTGTGGATTTGTATGAAGCGAAGAACGTCAACCAGGTTGGTGACATCTTGTCTAGGAATAGAAACCACGCGCGCCTGCAACTTACCCCATTTGACAAATAGGTTGTCAATTCGATCTTTTCGCTGTCACGCCATGCCGAGAAGCATGGTTTCAGTGGGCCGCGGCTGGGGCCCAAACTTGCGGTTGGCAGCGGGCCAGCCGAAGACCTTTCTGGGGAGGTTGAGAAACTGAACGTCCAAGAGAAGAAGTCGTTTGAGTTCACTGTCAGCTCTTCTGACAGTTCAGACAGGAGCATGCCGCAACACTTGGTAAAGGCACCTCTCGCTTCTTTCTCGGAATTCTCCAACCAATACTCAACCAAAGTTCTGCAGGGTGACATCATGTCGTCGAAAGAGACCACAGTTATTCTGCCGCCTGGCTTCTCACCGCTGGAACGGATTTTATTGATGGCCAATGGCAACATTCAGCGCATATTGAGGTGCGGCTTTCGGGTCTCCGGCATTTGAACCCAAAATGTGTCTAAACTAGTCTATATCCTTCAAAGTGCATACTACAACTCCACCGTGACGGTCGACATTGCCCACAACAACCGAGTGGAGGAGGAATCTGACGAAACTACCACCGTTTTCTCTCGGGAGGTCACTCTGTCTTCCGTTCACCAGGTATGGCCGTCTGATGTCGAGGTTTCCTGATAAATGTGTTGAAGATCCTTGTGATGTTCAGGTGTGCTGTCGCGCGGTCAGCAAAGTGACCATTAAGAACCCGGAGTACCTCCGTTTGATTGAGGAGCAACAGGTTGGGATTGGTCAATTGTTCCGGTAAGTATGTCCCAACTCATCGTTGGCGCTTGAGGTTCACCCATACTGATGACGTGAACGTGGGCAGCTACCTGAACGTTCTACCCGAATTCGACTTGCTTCGCGTCGGTCGAACTCCGGAACTGTTCTGGAGAGAGTATGAGTTGAAGTCGGAGGGTATCCTTTGCTCTATTAGGGAAGAGTTCCCTGACAATGTGTTTGATTTTGTTTCGAACTGAAGTTTGGATACCGGGCATTCGGGGTAAACCCCATGTCGAACGCGACGGTGAATAGCTTGATGGAGGACGCAGCTGGATGGCGCCATCAGCAACCTGTATAGATAGGCATTTGTTTACGATTACCTACTGTTTGAAACCTTATGTGAAAAAACTGTGAGAAAAATGTGAATTGAAAATCAATATATTCTAAAAACTCTTTTTAGAATTTCGTAATTAGTATTTGGTGCAAAAACAATGGCACTACTCTACTACAAGGCTAACATGAGTCCGGGCGAATCCCAACCCTTGTGCCTCGTGCCCTCCCTTCGTAACCCTGCAAAAACGCTCCCTCTTCTCCCAACGCCCCGGGAGGCAGGATGCCGTTCTACAGGTGGTCTGCGGAGTCGGCTGGGGCCCTGCGAAAGGGCCACGGTCTCTCTCCACTATTTCCATTCATGTGGAGAAAGATGTTCTTGATGTTCCTTGCGGCGTTGACGTCTCGGTTCCAGTGAGTCAAACATACGTCGTTGCAGACCTGCGCCAGGATTATCAGCTGCAGCAGCAGAATGGTGATGATAATCAAAAACGACAGTACCTTGACTTGCCATAACCTCGACCTCTTGGGCAGATCACCCTCACACAGTGAACATGTAATACTGGTCCGGTACTCGTCGACGAGACGGACGGTGCATCGCCGCCTCAACTCCCAAAACAACCTCCTCAACGGTGTGCTGTCACCACCACGGGAGTTGTGCGGGAAGGATCCGTTGCCAAACGCGATGATCACCCTCCGATCCCCGCCGGTCAGTCGTTTGGAAATTTCATCGAAGGCCTTCTGCTTGCCGACGTATGTTTTGAACTTCTGGCGGGTGAACCTCGGTGACCCGTAGAAGTCGACGAGGGTATCAAGATGCTGCGCGACGTGATGACAATGATCGAGGAACTGTGTCACAGAGGGGACGCGTTTCGGAGGGGTTGTTGCATTGATGGTGGTGATGTCTTCACGCTTCTTGGTCCAGCGGTCCCGTTCCCACCTCCGCTTCGTCATGCCAGTCATCATGTAGTACTCCCTCCTCGACAACCTCGTCACCCTCTCGTCCTCCGGAGAGTCACCGTGAACCGCGGTGAATGCGTCAATGCGACCAGGGTCGTAGCCGACAATTTTCCTTCCCGTCACGTGGATGGGATGGTAAATGCCCTCCTCGTCGAAGCCATAAGCATTCACGACCTTGGATCGACGAACGATGCGCTTCTGATAGTAGTAGCTGCAGGCAACACCGTCGGTGGTGACGCCGAAGGCGAAGAACTTGTTTTTCGTCTCCTTTATGTCAGGAAACAACCTCTCCCATTGTTCTTTGGCGGAAGCCCTGAACTGCTTCAGACTCAGGTTGTCCGTCAACCCAGCACGAGAGGAGAGGTAGTACAGGGCGTCGGTGTCGATGCGGATATGTCGTATGCCATAGTTGGTGATTGGCACGAGGGTGAACGACTTCTCCTTCTCCGTCTTGCACAAACGTTTTTGAAGATACCACATCAACGGGATGTACTCCCACCACCGCTTGTAGTCCGCCTCCTCGCCCAGTGCAACGCCATAGCTCTCAATGGTGGTCTTCAAGTACATGCTCCTCTCCCCGACCGCGTCGTCCCCCTCGCTGTCTCCTTTCCATAAATCCTTCAGATCGGAAGCCTTCAGGTTCGGAAAATGCTTCAGCATCTTCGACCTATACCACTTGAAGACCCACTTGTTCACATTAGTGGACACGTGGTTCATGCAGTTGACCTCGTAGTCTTTCGCCATGTTCGATATGAGTTGAGCGTAACACCGACAGTCATATTGACTGATTTGATTGTAGAGTTCATGGGCGTTAAGGAGACCCCGATCGTCGACGCGGCTGTAAGCGACGAGCTGGAACGGCTTTCGGAGGAAATTGTTGTACGACAGGTTGGGAATAGGGCTGTTCTCTTGAAGAAGGTTCAGGAGGTAAAAATTGAGAAGTCTGGAAGCCTCGGCAGCAACACAGGTCAACGTTCGGGCGGCAGAAACGATGGTTTCCTTCAGATCAGTGCGAAGGGCTCGCTTGAGGACGGTGGACACGACCAGTACCTGGCCCTCGGGTCCTTTGTCTTTGTCTGAATCGCGGGTCTTCTTGATGTCTTGTCGCAGGGTGTTTTTCAGTCTTGGGATGTGATTGGGACAGAGCTTGCTCGAAGCGCGATGATGATCCTCACCCCCGCATGCCTTGCAGGGCATGGTTGATTGGGCGAGGAAGAAATTGGGGGGGAGCCCCGCACGATAAAAAAACCTCAAAAAATCTATTGATAGAAAATCCGGGCAACGCTTTTATTTCGCCAGAAAAAGCTGCGCCACAGGTGACAATCACGAATTAATTGTGCTTACGGTATCCGGGGAAATTTCTTGTCGGACAACTTTCTGGACCAATAAGAATCATGGACGATTCAACGCTGAAAGCACTCACGATTACATCGAAAGGAACGAGCAACCGCCTCGCTCTTCAACCGCCGTTCGCGAGAGGAGTAAAAGAGTACAGCGGCGTCGCTGGTTCAGACGTTGCAGGTACGTAAATATAAATGCCAGTCTAATGTCCGTCTCGGTTTCCCTTCGCTGAACAGCCACACATCCTATTCTCCAACTCTCAGCATTAATCATCCAGGCCACCCCAAATGAAAGCGATGCATTTGTGCAAGTGCGGAAAGTCGCTTCCGACGGATGTTAGCATTTTTTTGTTTCTTGGTCACGTCGTGGAAATCTTTTCCGCATGCCCGCCATCTCACCGCTGTTCCCATGCGATTTTCCAGCCCTCGAAATCCGTGAAGGAAACAACGATATTGAGATCAAAGTGGATGCGCCGGATGGGTCGTCATCCATATATTTGGTTCATGTGTTTCGACCGTCTTGTAAGCTGTAGAGTGCGAAACTATTGTAGCCTGTGGTGGCAGCCTTGGAATTTATACGTCTTATTGAACTGTATAGCTGCCGACGCAAGTCTCAAGGGATTCGAGTTTTCAAAGGGTTCCCTGCGACCCGACTTCCACAAGCTTGAAACTCATTACACGTTGTGTGTAGGTAGGCATAGATGCTTGGGTATCCACCAACATTGGCAGACATTTGATACATCTCCCGGTTACTTTTTCAACCCGCAGGAAAATATGACGACACGGCATCTATCGCAGCATTAGCACTTAATCCAAAATCAAAAGTTCAGAGCTCGTGTTCTACCAAAGAGATTACGCTGTTGCTGGGGGATACACCCGTGGAATTCACGGTCACTTCGGCAGATGGGACGGCTTCGCAAGTTTACCGCGTGATAATTCGAAGGGGTATGTGCCGTGGGATTTGATCACGAAAAGCAAACCTTTAACAATCCTTCTCTCAACTAGATAAACGTGGATCGCGACCTGAATTGTCCAGCAGCGCCAGCGTCAATCCAACGTTAATCTGCTCATTCTGCAGTTGTATAGTATTCCGTCCGCGCAGTTACGTTCCGTGCAACGGATCATCCTGTCCTCACAGGCTCTGTTTCACCTGTCTGGATCTCATCAAGCTAAACCGACCAACTGCTGCTGCTACGACATCCCAGGATGGATCTGCGGAGACGAATGCCCAGAGTGCGGGTGTGAAGTGTCCGCTTTGTCCGGAGAGTGCCCCTCCCGCATGGAAAAACGATCCGTTGATGGACCCCGATCCCGAAGCAGAGGCGGTGCTTGGGAAACTTCAAATAATGTGTCCGTTCGGGCGGTACGGGTGTCAAGAAAAACCGATGGATCTTGCGGTGCTCGGTCCTCATGTTCAGACCTGTGCGTTTGTGCCGAGCGCGTGCAAGGAATGTGAGGCGCCGTTTGTTGCAAAGGCGGACATGGCTGAAGGAAAACATAAAGTGGCGTGTATGATGACGTGTGGAGAGTGTGGAAGGAAGCTGGCTGTCGCCGATAAGGCGTTCCATGATCGCAATTGTCCCGCCAAGGCCGGGAAACCTGAACCCAAGACTGCTGCTCTAACTGCTGCTCCTTGGGAGTCGGAATCGGTGGACAGGAAGAATCTACCAGGAACTGTTGAGGGATGTATGGCGGCAGTCGAAGCGAAAATGGGACAGTATTCCCAGTCGTTGCGGAAATCCATACAGGCTGCTGCGGAATCGTCTGGAACTAGCGCCATTCATCCTGACTTGGCCTTGTTGGACGACTGCGCTAAACTCTGTGCAACTGCCATCTCCCTAAATCGCGAGACGCAATCAGTAAAAGGCGGTTCCCTTGACGAAACGCTTCATCTGCAGTTGGGCCGCGTTCTGGAGGAGGCGGTGCGATGTCGGCAACTGTTCCCGGCTCCTGCTGCTCGATCGACTGCAAAGACGAATGAAAATGAGATGGCGCATGAGAGCTTTCAATCCGATGAGGTTGACGGGTTGTTGGAGCAACTGGGCGTATCACTTGCAGCTAGTGACGCAGTGAAACTGAGGGCCATAGAAGAGGAATATCATCGGCTTCTTGCGCTTGGATTATCAGACCAGGTAGAACCGTGCCGAAAACGTATTCGCATCACGTCAGGCCTCTGACGATGTGACTAAAATGTTCGCAGGCCAGCGAAGCCCAAGAACTTCACGCTTGGAAAGTCAAACAAGTAGCCGACGCAACGGGTACGACTGCTTGGAATGCAGGTTTGGCAAAGTCGGGTGGGGTATCAGCTGCGCTTGAAAATGTTCGCGAGAAATACCATAGCGCCGTAACCATCAACAGCTCAAATGCAGATGCCAAGTAAGATTGCTATCTTATCGTCTCTTCTATTCATAGGTTTTTGTTCGTCTCACACTTCTGAAATTCATAGCTGTCATTACGGCCGGATATTGTTGGAATGTGGAGAGGTGACCGACGCGATCACCCATCTTCGTCTTGCTGTGGGACAGAAACCCACATTCAAGATGGCCCGCTTTTATTTGGTGAGCATTCAAAGCTTGCAATTTGCAACTCATTTTAGGTGTAAACGCGTTGTCAAGTAGGGAGTCGCTCTTTTGCATCCCCTGGCTCCCCCTCTGTCAGTTGAAGTGATTGCTGAAGCCAAAGCGTACCTGTCGGAGTCGATAGGCTATTTTCGCGATGCGCAGTGGATTCCGTCCGCAGAGACTGCAATGTCTGGAGACATTAAGACTCTAACAGACAGCATTTACTTGGTGCATCATGCTGATCTGGCGGCGGGATGTATCGCGTTATCAAGGGCTTACCGCCTCACCTCGCGCGCAGTTGAGGCAGCCAACGTCTTGTCAGATTTGTTGTATCTGATCCCCGACGGTATGAGCCGTGTGCATCCGCGATCGGAAACGTACGCTCGCATGGGACGAACATTGTGCGATGCGCAGAAAGAATTATTGCTGAGTTTACCCCGTACCCGTGGCGAGCTGTTCCAAATGCAACTCGCGAGCGTGAAGAGTAATCTCCTGAGTGTGACGCAGCGTATGGTTGGAAAAACGGGGTACGGAGGAAGCCCTGATGCGAATATTTGCAACAAGTCTGAGGAAATCGCACAGGTGCTGGTGACCACATCACCGACTAGCCCAGTGCTCCTTTGCGCATTGGGGCAGGCGCAGTTGAATCAATACGATTTCAATCCTCGATTTGCAGGGAACCTGGCGAAGTTAAAAGATGCAGAAGGCACATTTTTGGCTTCCATTGCTGCGGAAGGGGATCAAATGGCACCGCCTTCACGTATCACCGAACAGGCGTGGTGGACACAGTTGAAGGACGAAATGAGTAAGGAAATAGCACCGCCGACGCAGGAGGGAAAGCCGACAGGGTCGGCGACCGGAGGGAAAAAGGCGCCAGTGGCTGCACAGAAGCCGACGACAACGACAAGCGGGAAACCAGCTGGGGCAGCGCGAACACCGGCTGCAGCAGTAAAGAAGCCTGCTGCACCCGCTACGGCTATTTCTGCTCCAAAAGCGACAACAAAGCAGGTGACACCAAAAGCAGCTGGAGACGTTAAATCTCCGGCCCTTGCTCCACCGCCAAAAGCACAACCGTCCTCCATGACATCTCGTTCGAAACCAACGCCGACCACCAAACCGGGCCCAGCGGTTGGATCCAGCAAAGTTAAAGCTTCACCAGGCACTGCTGCGACTAAGGACGCAGCGGTCTCACCCAAGAAAGAAGCCCCACCGGCTGCCTTACCATCCGAGACGCCGGCAACGCAACCAGCCGCCCCAACCCTCCGACTTTACGAATCCCGGTTGGGATTGGCCCGAACGCTTTCCCGTCGCCTCCCGCCCAACATCAAAGGCGACCCCGAACAAAGCGAGCCGGTTTTGTCCGAGGTTATCAAATACTACCGGGAAGCAATCGCCCTTTCACCGTACCATCACGACTCGTACATTGAGTTGGGCTCCATCGTCGAAAAACACGTTGGAGTTTCCGCCGCTGCAGATTTGTTCTTATCCTTCCCTTTCCCCAACATTGACACGCAGACTGGCGTACCGAGCCAAGATGATTTGTACTTGCATGGGGAGGTTACCAGATTGTTGATGAAGGAAAAGCGATACGATGATCCGGGGTTGCTGGCTAGTTTGATTGCCGAAGGGCGCGCCGGAGGGATTAAAGGACTATCTAAATATGTGGATGCGTTAGATGCGGCAGGAAAGAGCAAAACTTTAATGGCGCTTTATGCCGGAGTGAATAGAAAACATTTGGATGACGTGAGTTTCCTATGCGATTCGACTGGTTGCTGTCCTCCTTGACGCTGACTGAAGTCACCATCCAGCCGGACTTGGTATCTTTCTTCAAGGCAAAATTTTGGTTGTAAGAACAGATACCCAATTTCCACTCAACTCGGAAGAGCAGAAGAACTTCATCCCAAGAGCCTTGTTAAATTCACATGCAGACATAAAGCAAAACTGCAAGGTTTTATTTCATTGCCAGATCGAGCACCTATTGCACAAATCTCTCCTTTGTATCCTGCAATAACCTGGCAGATGCCTTCGAGTCACGGAACAGCCGGTTCACCTCTTCCACGTCGTCATACTCAATGCCCTCCCTCCCGTTAATCCGAGCTAAAATGCTGGCTGGCGTAAGGAGTTGGATGGCATATCTGGAAACAAAGCGTCCATCAGCCACACAGCCAGATCAAGACTACGCTCAAGTAGCACTGTCGAAAAATATACCGCAGAGATGTTCGGGCACCAATATCAGCCAGGAATTTCACGGAATCGTCGGATATCTTCAGATTTTCTGTTCGGGCGCGGATGCTCAAAATGGTTGTGATTTCCTCTTCAGTGTACGCGATAGTGCGAATGATGAGCAGTCGATCAATGAGATCAACCGGAATGCCGTGAGGTGCGGTTATATCCGACCCACTGTCAGTAAATCCAGATCAGCGCAAGCCAAGACAAGTCATAAGATCGGCGTCCGCTATACTTACCGAATAGTACAGACTCCACGGTTCGTGGCAAAAATGACTATTGGTGACAACGTAGATTCCAGAGCCCGGTTGAGGTAGGTAAAGCACTCAAGGTCAAGCATGTGAACCTATTGATGCTGCGTGAGTATCATGGCAGTATGAACTCGTATCACTGCAACGTGTTCAGATGGCCTACTTCGTCAATGAAGAGGACGCCGGGGACTAGTTCCGCGACCCCTTGCTCAATGTACTTATTTACCACCTTGTTGATCTCTTTCCTTAGCTTATCAGTGATTTCCGTCTTTTTGGGTTTCATGAGCTGACCCATCATGGACATGATATCTTGTCCCCCCTATTACCAGAAAGCCTCATGAATACCCGCATGGGTGGGATCCACCAGTCGTACAGGGAATCAGAGGGCATACCTGAGGACGAGCATTCGCCACATCCAAGTCATGGAGCGTAACATCTTGAATAATTTCCTTCTTCTTATGAACCTCCCCCTTTGGCAACGGGACATACTCCTCCGCTTCAAGGTCAAATTCCGTTGCAAACGCGTCTGAACGTCCGACTCTCTAAATAAGGGGGGTTAGCACGAACAGCCTTTCGACCCAGACGCAGCAAGTTTCCTGGTCACCTTTACTGCACCGCTGTTCGCTTCAATGTAAATAACGTCTCCAACTGCGACTTTCTCCTTCTGAAGACTTTCGTAAATGACCGGATCCAGCCGTAATTGTTTTGTTCCCTTCACGGTTTTCAGCCCAATGACAACATGTGAAATTGTCTTCCCGTAACCTCCGAGAGGGTTTTCAGTTTCTTCTGGTGTCAATTCTGTCACCTCTCCCTCATACACTTCCTTTACTTCCTTGATGCGCAAGCCTGAAGCACGAGATTACATGAAGTGAACAAGGACTGCTCTTGTTCCAGGATGAACAACACATACCAATAGCTCTCCGGAAGTTTTCCATCAACACCTCAGTTTTTTTGATCTCCGCTGAATAAACCTCGCTTCCAACCATCGGGCAGAACGGCACCTTTGGACCCAGCTCCTGAGACAGCGCGAGTGCAAGTGCGGTTTTGCCCGTCCCAGGGACACCAGCAAGCATAACCGCACGACCAGCCATCTTTTTGGATTTGATCAGATCTACTACCACGCCAGCCGCCTGGGTGAATTGCAAAGAGTGAGAAGAAATCCCACCACCACCACCATCCGAACGGACCGCCCATTCACGCACCTCGCGAGCGTTTTCTTGCCCCACAAAACCCGCCGCAGTTGGCTCTGCAGTACCATCCTCTCGTAGACCGAGTCCCTTGATATGGGAGTGGGTTGCGACCCTGGAGTGTGAAGCAGGTGCGAGTCGGAGTAAACAAAACGAACTTGGAGCATCGGAAGCGAAGTGGTTGAGTCCAAAAGTTACCGTTGTTCCTTTGTAGTGCTTTGAACCTCGTCAACCCTCATTTGTACAACGTTATTTTATATTGTATTGAAGGTTGCAAAATCGCTGACGATCGTAGGGATGCCAAATTGGTTTTCAAGCAAGGACCAAACGCGTTGGGTTTTGGAAAAGTTCGCTCAAGCGACAGTTTGACCAGGGTGCACTCTCATTGGACAAAGCCCCTGAAAGCCCCAACCCTGGCCGGTATCCACGGACGCTTTCCTCACAAACATGGCGTCTTCAACGTGAACATACCTACTGAGCGAGTACTGTGACGTCTGGGACCCTGTTGCCCAAACGTCCGTGCCCCAGAGCGAGTACTTGAGGCATATGGCTGAATTGGAGCGTGCCGAAGCTCCAATGGCGACCAAGACTCTGGCGACGAGGGTGACCGTGACGGAGGGGGGAGGGGTGGTGAGGGAGAGGATTATGGTGGAGAAAGTTGAGGAGGCGCGCATTGCTATTGATGATGGTGAGCAGTGTGGTTACCAATTTATATTTCAATTCGTTTGTAAGGAGTGCGAGCGGTCGGCTGGTGGAGAGATGTTCTCGACTGGATACCATGGCCGGTGATTCCCTGGATACCCTGCACTTTCGCTAACCCAATTTTGACGGTCTCTTTTTCTGCCAATAGCGGGTCGCCCGGGATCCGGCGACTTGAATAACATCTGAAAGCGTACCGCAAGGATCCTGGACTTATCGAATCTCCACAAGCATACCCACTTCGTGGGTTTTGAGTCCACAGCATTTTTGCGCGGGAAAGGGCAAGGGAATTTGGCTTTCAACTCCGTCTGCGTGCGCGATTTGCTGTATACCTTGTAATTCAATATGAAATGATGGAAGCGAAAGTGGGTGCGAAAGTAAGTCAGACAGCCTACTGGACTGAAGTTTACGCGATCAACTGGTTATTGAGTGTGATAAAGTGTGGGGTAGATAGCGGACCCAACTGATCCAAATTGCAGGCTTGCTCAGCAAAGTTCGGGTTCGCCTCTCCAACTTCGTTACCGGTATTTTACCTTACAGATTGGCGGCATCCTTCTCTTAGATAACTGCAGGACGAACAGGGCCACACCAGCTGCGATTCGTCTACAGCCGGCTGGCGCATTGACCATCGGTGGCGGAAGACTCCCTTCATTCCCTTATTCAAATATGAGAACCCTTCCAGAACGATAATAAACCTTACGTTCAGCCAAAGGAAGCATGAGAGACGAGGTCGAGTTTGCTCTTCAGGAGATATCTCCCAACCTTCTATGTCCCATGTAATGTCCCGGGCATGCCGGCGTCCCCATTCGGTTCCCTGGCTGATTGTAATCATACTGTGCAGCTGCCAAGACGTTTTTCATGAACCTGTGATAACGCAGGGCTGCGGTCACAGCTTCTGTGCTCCTTGCATCAATCAGAGCGTAGCAGGACTAGTCACTCCCCAATGTCCGTTATGCCGATCCCGTTTGAAACGCGAAGGTAAAGGAGCACCTTTCGTCAAAGATCCAAAGAAGTATGGTCAAGAGCTGAACCCATCAAAAAGATCTTCATCCAAATCTTGCATTGGCCGGATTGATATCTGAGCTGCCCGTCTTCTGTCCTCATCGCAAATATGGCTGCACCGAGGAGGTGCGCTTCGAGTCGCTTCCTCACCACGTCCTAAATTGTGCCTACACACCCGCCCGATGCGAAAATTCCAAATATGGCTGCGCTTTCAAAGGTCCGCAACAATTCATTCCCGCCAGTTACGTCTTCTTTGTTGGCTAAGTATTCTTTACTTCTCTTTTTTCAGGCCTTTCTGGTGATATAGCGGACCATTTGTCCTCGTGCCCTTATGAAAATATCAAAGGGTATATCCTCATGAACGAGGCTCGCATCGCAAAATTGGAGGCTACAATAGCAGTAAGCAAGCTCTGTGACTAAACAACATGGATCTGTATTCTGATATTTTGGCTGTTTTTAGGATCAAAACCGAGAACTGGAAAAACTGCGTTCCAAACCTCTAAATAAGTTGGTAAGTCTCAATGGCAGCGAAGAGTATGTATTCTTGGGAGAGCTAAGATTGTTGAAGCAGGTGCGAGAGATCGACGGTTCGCAAAGAAACAGTCCACTATCATCTCCAGCCGCATCGGACGAGGAAGGCGAAACTTGGCCGCTAGGGAACATCAAATGTCGCCGAACCGTTGCCGAGCACCGCACTGGCGTAACATCCCTGGCATATCACAATGGTGTACTGTACTCTGGAGCGTATGATGGCACGACGAAGGTGGGATTGGTATCGATTGTCTGCCTGACGGAGGGCCTGATCTGAGCTGTTCTGTCGCAGATTTTCAATGCAGAATCTGGGCAGCTCATTCGCACCGTACGCGGGCACACGCTTTCTGTGTGGTCCACCGCCGTACATGCGCAAAGCAATCGGTTCTTCACGGCTGGCTCCGATGGAACCATCAAGGTGAGCGCCTTGTTGTGGGCAAACAAACACTTGGAATTCTGACGTGGATATCTCAGGTTTGGAGTATGAACATAGGTGAAGACACCTGCGTCGCAAACCTCAACTCACATCGAGGGAAAGTGTACAGCTTGTTGCTGTTGGGAGATCGCCTGTACTCGGCATCCTCCGATAGAACGATAAAGGTACATTATTTGCGCCGAGTCAACCAAGTCGAAGCAGTGGCCTGATCCTCGTTTCAGATCTGGGATGTGAATAGTCTCGACTGTTTGGCCACCCTTACTGGCCACGCGGACTGTGTTAACGCTATCACATCCTTTGGGATGGGAAATGATAGAATAGCCAGTGCAGCAAGCGATAAAACGGTCAAGGTATTCACGACCAAATGGATTCGTCGTGGAAATTATTACTCATACTTCCTCTGCTCAGATATGGGACCTCGCAACCGCGCAAGTTTTGAACACCATTGATGACGCCCCCAGCGAGGTCCTGGACGTGGCATATGGTTCCAATTTGCTCTTCGGCTCCACGTACGACGCAAATATTGCGGTTTATAACGCCAATGACTTCAGCCGCGTTGCCACACTTTCAGGACACAATTGGGAGGTCTGGCAGTTGCAGTATACGCAGGGGGTGTTGTTTAGCGGGAGCCATGACCACACCATTAAGCGATGGGATGTTCGCTCTTTCGAAAACACTGCTACGTTGCGGGGTCATAAGGTTGTACGGCGACCGGTCATTTTGATACCACACAATTGCCGCTGACGCCCATTTTCATCAAGGGATATGTGCATGCTTTGGCTACGGGGAATTCTACATTGATCTCGGGTTGCGCTGATAGGACAATCAAAATCTGGCGATAGTAGTCTAGGGTGAATGGCTGGCCACCGCGTGCACAAAAGAGTGTCTGGGGGGAGTCAAACGATACAACCCTATTGAACCGTTGACAAGAATGCTCACGGCAAAATGCTACACTATGCAAGTCGAATCCAGGGCTCCTACATACTAATATTTGTACGGTCCCTACACAGTAATGTTTGTATATTGACTCTAAAACTGTAAATTAGGGTTGCTGTTTCACAAAGTCTCTCAGTTCCTTGTCGATTTTGGGGTAGATCTCGTCAGATGTTTTGCCATAGAAGCTTCTTAGAATCCCTTTGCTCTTATAATAGTCAAGCAACGGTTTATTCTCTTCGTGATATTGGTCTAGGCGGACCTTGAAGGCCTCCTGAAGAGCGTCCACCGTGTTAATGGAGAGCAATGAACTAAGCAGGAACAAACATTGACGATACGTACGACATTGTCGTCTGGGCGCTTTTCGAGCGGCTCCCCTGTGACGTCATCCAAGCCTGGGACTTTGGGAGGGTTGTAGGACAAATTGTATGTTCTCCCGCTGGCAGGATGAATCCAACGGTCTGTAAAGTGCCAAGGTTAGCCCAGTGTGCTACGTTGCAAAAGGTCTCGCCATTCTACTTACCCATTATTCTCTGTAGGATGACTGTTCGAATAACGTGTCGTCGCGGTCAGCAAACACCCCGTGATATGCGCCTTTGACAGGCAGCTTCCTACCTTCTTCCGGAACATCCAAATTTATTACAAGGTCAAGCGGTTGAGACAGCTTTTGAAGAATCTTGTCCAATGCCTGCGCTTGCCGCAACGTTCGCGGAAAGCCGTCCAGCATCCAACTCTGCATACAATCAACGAGACGTTAGGGTCGATCGATGCCTCCAACAGAGACACTGGTGGGTAAGATCAACGTACTGTCCCCTCCAGTTTCTCCAATTCGCTAGCCACGAGATCCACGACGAGCTCGTCTGGGACCAATGCGCCTGACTGGATGATTCCTTCCACTTGACGCCCCAACGCGGTGCCAGACATGATATTTGCGCGTAGCAGATCCCCGCTAGACACGGGAAGGAAACCAAAATTCGCTTTGATGCGCTTGGTTTGTGTTCCCTGTTTACAGTCAAGGGCGAACGTCAAGATAGGCGGCGTGACATGTGCTACGTAGTACATTTGACTCTACCTTTCCCGCACCTTTTGCATAAAGGGACGTAACAAGAGTTGAGTTAGTGCCAGTCCATAGGATTATGCTAATGTTTAGTTCAGATACGCACCAGGACAGCCCATAATAAGCGACCGAGTGACTTGTGTAGGAGTTGGCTGGGAGGAGAAACTGCGTCTCCATGGCACCCAACAAGCGGAGAGCGAGTGAAGCTGAGGGTAGCTCGGTCGTTGGCGTGCAGCGGCTAGCATTCTTCAAGTTCTATAAAGTTGTGCACTGCTCGATGAGAAGTTAATGGGGGAAGAAGTTGAGCAGGCAGCCTTTGTGGGAAATGCAATCCGGGCCGCAAGCATGTGGCGCGCCACAACGCCCCCCACAAAACGCGTCACGATGTTCATCGACTGAGAACTTTCTTAGGTATTTTTAGAGTATTTATTGTTTTTAGAAGGCGCCAGGCGACGGTCACAAGTGGATCTGGCTGCATTGCATTCGTCCGTATCGCTATGAGTGCCTACTGGCATCACCATCGAACGACAAGTTTCTGAAAACATCGCACAAAATGGGCCAGATCTCTTTAACAAGGACTGCATTCTGCAAACCCGGTCACACGAGTCGATGGTTTTCTCTTCTTGGTTTTATTGTCAGCCCCACACACTCATTGACCCCGGGAGACCCAAGGGTACTTACTTCTTCCAGCTGTGAGCAAGGGCGTCCCAGGAATAGGGATATAACTGATGGGGAACAAGAAACCAACGAACTCTTTGATCAAAAAATACTTCAGACGCTTCGTTCCCACTTAACGATGGTGTTCTCCCCCTTTCCTCATAGTTCAACGACAAACGGCAGGGCGATTATCGCGCCGCCAGGCCATTGCGGGTTGGGGTTGATGCTCTCCATATCCCAGAAAGTCGCGGTTTGTCGCCGCGGCCGGATGAGCTGACATTGCCCTGCTGCTGCATGCTGCGCTGACCCACGCGTCTTGTCGTACTGCTGCGCCACCTCCGAATGGTCACATGACACGCTTGAGGTGCTTTGCATTGCTCTCTTTAGGCTTTCTTTGCTTTTGTTTGTTTCCCACGCTCTTTACTTCACTTTCATTCCATCACGGGAGCGACACCACCCTACGTACGTGCAATGGACGACGCTGTAGCCATCATCTCCAATTGCCATCGCCTTCGATGCTCGCGCCGCTGTGGCTGCTTGCAAAGCCTGGCTCAATAAAAACAACCCTCAATCACAACATACCACTCTGGTGTCTCGTCAAACGGGCTTCCCCCCAGAAATCCTCAACGCAATCTTGAGAAAGATTCCGTACGCCCAAAGGAAAGCGCTGTTATCCTGCAGCTTGGTCAATAAAGAATGGCGGCGCAACTCGTGGGCTCACTTTTGGAAGGAGCTCCATGTCCATACCGACCAACCTTTGACACCCATAGCCGGCCGCTATCTGCTTCCGTGGGCTTTGGAAGCAACGAAGGGCATACAAGTGCGGAAGCTATCACTTTGGTTTTCACCCGAGTCGGTCGAAAATGGCCTAGCGTTGCTGCTTGCAGCTCCACTCTTCAACGGGATCCGAGTTTTGGACTTGGTCTCCGGCTTCAGCACGTTTCATGTACTGCTGGCATTTCGTAGCTTGCCACACTTGACATACCTGCAACTTTCCTTTTTCACGGACGAGCGGGTTGCATGGGAAAAGAATCTGCGATTAAGTGAGAGGGAGGAGGAGGAAACGTGGAGAATCGGACTAGGGAAATTGAAAGCGTTGGATATTCACCTGATGGCGGGGGAGATGGAGTGGATTATGTTGGACAAGCTCGCGATGGGTTTAGGTGCAAAACTGGAATCACTAAGCATGACATTTCCACAACACGAGGAATCGGGGCAATGGGGAACACAACTTGCCCGAGTTCTGCAGAACGTGTCGCAGAACTGCCCGCATTTCGTCAGCTTTGATGTCTTCCTCAGCCCCCTCTCTGGTCGCCATTGGAGTACAGATTCCCTCCATCGTTTCTTCACCACTCAGCGCCAACTGGTCCACCTCAGACTGTTGGTAAACGTCACAGACCAGTTGATACAGACCATCGCTGCATCATGCGTGAATCTGAAGTATTTTACCTTCGAACCGTTGCAAAATGGCGTCGCAAATCGGTCTTTGCAGTATCTTGCAACCGGGCCATTTCTACGTGGTCTTCATATTATCGGACCGTTCGATGACATTTCCATTACGATGGCAGAGAAGGGTGTTCTGGAGTTTGTGAGGCACCGGGGAAGGGACCTTGAATACTTCAAATTCCCCAAGGACCCAAGCGCCCGTATTGCGCCCCTCAATGAATTTTTACCGAACGTTCGTACGTTTGGCATAGAGCATGAGGGAGCTTACAGTACCGAGGATGTCATTGCGTTCATCAATCACGCGGACAAGCTTGAAAACCTTTACCTCGGCATTCCAGACGAAGTCCCTCAGGAGATTCGTGATGTGGCGATTGCGAGGAGGGTGCGACTGACTTTTAAAGAGTATCTGCCCGATTACGCTGAGTCAATGGAGGAGAGCTGGATGGGATTGTAGAAGGGCTCGCCGAGGGTTTCGTGTGGAGGATACGGGGGTGGGCGGGAAAGAGCTTTGGAATGTCGCAAAGCAATCAGAGGAACGCGGAGAGGGACCGTATGAAAATGTGCAACCACTGCACTGAATGGGATATAACCCTTTAAACGCAAATGTATCAATATCAATCCAAAGTTATTTCCCGTCAACTGAAACAACCATTCTTCCTTTCGTCGTGGTAACCGACGGAGATGTTCCATTTGATTTGACAACGGTTTTTAATATTAGCAACCGGCTAACTAAAGGACAAGGTGTTTTACAGACAACTAACTGGTTTGACAAAAAAGCGAATAGCTAACCTGCAACACTCGGAAACCAGCACACGCTCATGCGAAACTCGGAAACCAGCACACGCTCACGCAACAATCCTCATCGCGACCCCCTCCCTCCCCCACACCCTATGTACTCGCAACCGACCGATGCTATTGGGTTGGATATGAGGTGTCCGTTGTTGTTGGGGGCGCGCACCACGAACCCCCTTGTTTTTTTCTTCGTAGCCCTATATTAACCTGCGCGTATTCGGGCGGGGTCCACCGAGATGGGTCAACGAGCAACCGGACGCGTTCAAATCCGTGTGTGTGTCGAAGGCGGAGTACCATGAGTATGGGTCGGATGGTTGGTTACGAAAGTTTGGGGTGTATCGTAAACATGTTTTGTTTACTTTTCTATTCCATTTTTGAATCGGGCATTTTGTGAAAACACCACCAGAAAACCCAAAGAAGAAAAACACCAAAGATAACAGATGAAAAAAAATACAAACGCATATTTATTACAATCATTCTCTCCCTCTAGACAAATTTCCTTTTTCTCTTTTTTAACTGTTGTAGAAACCCGATTCTAAAAGCGCGTCTACTGTTTGATTACCCCCCGCACCCAAAAACGGCATCTGATTCTTTGCACCGTCCGGTTGTTGTTGTTGTTGCAGCATGGGCGATGGACCGCGGGAGGACTGCGGGGACGGTGCGGGTGTGGGGAACACGTTGGACATGACGGCGGTGTTTGGTTGTGGTGAGGGTTTGACAATGTTCCAGCCGCCCATTGGGTAG